>MU760897.1:191964-216248 GCA_026770625.1 Nicotiana glauca
TAAATGCCCATGTTGCCTATGCTCTCCCCCACCCCAAAACCCAAATACCCAATGTTTTCAGGATTTTATTTGCTTCAAGAATTTAACTATTCTTTTAAAAATCTACACAAACCCAAAAAAATTAATGTGTTGCTTTATTTTTTTTTACACAAAAATAACGTTAAAATTTGTATTCCATAACTAAAAATAAAATACTTTTTTTTGTTTAAAAAAAAAATATTATTTCTACAACATGAAATGGAAGTACTCATTTTGTTAAAATTTTAAAAAAAGGAATATTTCCCTTCTTTTCATAAGAAAATAAGGGGGGAAGGGGTATGAGGGGTTTGGGATTGGGTGTGGATAGGGTCGGGGTGAGGGTGGGGTAGAGCCGTCAAAATGGGCTTGGCACGTGAGGCCGGCCCAGTCTAGCCCGCTACTTGGGTAGGGTTGGGCTAGAATTTTTTGAGCCAATTTAAACTGAGGCTTATAAGCTCGGCCCAAGTTAGTATGTTGGCTCTTGAGGCTTGACCGAGGCTAGGCTTAGGCTAGCCCTGTGACGATCTGACCCATCGTCTGATGGGTTACCGCTATATTTCCCCCATTTCTTGCTTCTTTATGCTTCATTATCAATGTCTGGTGTGATCGACTTGGCTTGGATTGATTTTAGAAGGAAATGAGACACTTAGTCTCTTTAAGGAATGCTTAGTTTGGAAAAGTTAACCGGATATTGACTTATGTGTTAGAGAATTCGGATATAATTTTCGGTAATTCGGTTAGCTTCGTGGAATGATTTTTGACTTAGGAGTGTGATCAGAAGTGATTTTGGAGGTCCGGTGTAGAATTAGGCTTGAATTGGCGAAGTTAGTATTTTGGCGAATTCCGGTTGATAGGTGAGATTTTGATCCGAGGGTCGTAATGGAATTCCGAGAGTTTCTGTAGCTTCGTTAGGTGATTTGTGATGTGTGTGCAAATTTTCAGGTCATTCAGAGGTGTTTTAGTTGGGTTTTTGACCAAATGCGTGTTTCGGAAGTTTTAGAAGAACTTAGGCTTGAATCCGATGTAATTTGATAATTTTTATGTTGTTTGATGTGTTTTGATAATTGGAACGAGTTTGGGTGATATTTTAGGATGGGTTGGCACTTTTGGTTGAGGTCCCGGGGAGCCTCGGGGTAATTTTGGATGGTCAAACAGACCAATTCTAGCACTTGGAAATTGCAAGTTTTTCAGTTCAGGGTTGCAAAGATTTAACCCTTCGCGTTCGCGTAGGGTGAGTTGCGAACGCGTAGAAGGGGAATTGAGGGCCGGGGGTTAGGCCTTCACGATCACGGTGGAGTCCTCGTGTTCGCGGAAGGATAGGAGGTCAGGCATCGCGTTCTCATGAAGGCCTTCACATTCGCGTATAAGGGCTGGGGTCCAGTGGTGAGTTGCCTTTCGCATTCACGTTTGGGTTACGCGTTCACTTAGGCTTAGAGACCCCAAGTCTTCGCATTCGCGGGTTAGGAACCGCGTTCGTGAAGGGTAAATTGGCCAGTGGGATAAGTTGTTTATCGCGAACGCGAGTGGGCCCTCGCGTTCGCATATAGTAAAGGGTCAGCTGGCAGAAGAGTTTTTAAATGATATTTCATCTGCGAGCCTAAGTTATTTTCCTCTATTTTTGAACACCTTGAAAGCTTTTGGATGGGAATTGAAGAAGGTTTTGACTGGGATTGATTGGAGGTAAGCCCTATGAACTAAAACATGATTTTATTGTGAAATTGACCTTGAAATCCATGGAAACTTAGCAAAAAGGAGAAGAACTAGGGCTTGAGTTTTAACATTTCAAATTGGGATTTGAGGGGTCATTTGGACTCTAATTTTGGTGTTCTTTATATGTATAGACTTGTGGCGAGATAAGGAACCCGTTGGTGTAAGAATTTCTGAGTTTCGAGGAGTGGGCCCGGGGCTTGAGTTTTGCTTCAAGCAGATACGCCGTAGAGCCCAATTCCAACATCCGAAATTCCATGCCCGACCTGTTCCCAACATAAGATCACCATATTAATCACTACATGTTGTACCCAAATATGGCTGCATAACTTTGCTGAGTTCACACCTAGCATCACTTACTCACCGGACTGCAATAACCTTTTTCTGATCAACTTAGTCAAAATCCTACTAATCTGATGCTCCCATTGCACCCCATGACATACACAGGTCTTAACCTAACCTTTACAATACTGCCACGATGGAAGAGATGTGCAGAAATTCCATAATCAATTACCGAGTCAACCAATCATTGAGTCTATACTTCTAACAAGAAACATTACCTCTTTCTTAACCAAATAATGATTTTTGCTCCTTAATATATTTGACGTAATCAAATTGCACTGATCCTAAATCCAACAACCTCGTCTCACCCAGTACAAACTGGTCAGGCAATAAGCTACCCCGATATGACCAAAAGTCCCATAAGATGCCACAATATGCCAATAGGCCACCAATTCGAACGCGATACAAAAGGAAAACAAACTCTGGAAGGAATACCTAACTCCCGCACTAATATAGACTTTCCTTAAAAAATAGGAAGCAAGGCATACAAAAATAGCATATGGAAAGATGTACTCAACATCACACTGTTGCAGCACACAACCCGATCCAAATGACATACCCATGGCGGCGTGCCATCCGATCCACACATAACACTCACCTAAGGAGATGCACATCGAGCTAAGTTGCTCATTACAATAAAATATCGAATTTCAGTCACAAGCACGCTAGGTGCGTAATACCATCCCTGAGGGGACATATAGCCCTATAAGCTACAAAACTCAAGCACAACTGAGGTGCGATATAATCTGAATCTCAAGAGCCATTTGGCTCCTATAACATCATTTCTTCGCGGATCCTCAACACATAAGCAATTTCTCAAGCCGTCTCACAACTCACACAGCTCAATGCATCACTACATGAAATATTTGGCAACGAAATAACACCCTGACTACTCCTCTATAAGGAGCGCATTACTGAAATGAACACGTTTGGCCTGATATAGAGCCCATGTTCACATTTGAATCCATCCACCGACCTCAAGCCGATTCTGATTGCACTGACTAGGCTAATAACCTTTCCAAGGTCCATAATAACTCTCCTTTATTTCATAACGCATAAGAACAACCATCATAACCGGAGAATTCCTCCACAGTCCACAACCCAATAAACAGAGTGCCCTCCAGGCATAAATTCTCAAATTAATGATAGTACCACAATCCTGATACTTGGTTTAAATCTTAAATCATTCGAGTGACTACATGCCATACTTATACAATCTTCCTGTGGGACACGATCCCACAACCTTTTGAAACACATAACAGGTCCGCACATCTAAACCACCGGCTACACTAATGCTGAAAAGTGATCAATAATCCTTAACCAGGATGCAAAGCCTTTCTCACAGAACACTGATCTCAGGCGACGCTGCAGACAATACCAACTTGCTTTGAACATCGAAACTCCCTTCTTGCTCATCCGAGCTCGTAACATCCTTACCAACACCGACTGCAACCTTGATCCTCACTTCAAATTCTATACTACTCAATGCACCCAACATGCCAATGCATGATAGAACATGATTCTTATCATAATTTCGAAACCACTAATAGGTCAACACTTCATCAGATAAAATTTTTTCAGTGAACTCACTTAAGGAGAAACATAGCAACACACAGGCAAATTCTTATAACCGTGGAAATATGAAAATCTCTAAGTAGGGGCCTACCCCACCATAACCCCTCCGGGGTCTGCCTATATGAAACATGCCATAACAGTGGATTATATCTGAATAACATCAATTTCGGCGGCCGACAAGCCTCACAAGTACTGCCACAAATCACTTGCATAACTTGATCACACGGAAGGAACTGATCTCCACCACCAATATGCCAACTCAATCATGGCTAGCCAATCCATCTTCATCCAATTTATCCTTGATTGCCATCGAAACCATAATAACTCCATTCAACACTTACCACACACTATCCCCACTCACCCCGAGTAACCTTGAACTGCGAGACCATGCTGTCTCAAGTCCCATGAACCATTTCATACCTTCCCTGCGCGCACATTCACAGCCTCAACTGATATGCCTATTCTGCTAATCCTTCTACGAATCCGAAGTCCCTTCTCATTTTCCTTTCAAGTGCTACACTGCAAGTCAAAACATCATAGAACATTCTGGGCCTCCACTCATAGGCTGCTGCAAAAGCTTGATTTTTAATCGTACTTATAGGCCCGAAATCATTATGCACCATATTTTACTTCTTTTTTGAATCCATTAGGACCGTTGTTCAGAGCCACCCGCTATCTTATAACACATGAATACCCTCTTTACGAGGCACCCAGTGGAATTACTCCCCTTGGAACCCGGATCTATACAAAAACAAAATCCTGAATCTTTCCCCAAGTCTGAACATGGGCCAACAAGGCCAACAATAGCCCACCTTTAATACTTCCTTTTCCCAAGTTACCACTTATGGTCCTTTCCCGTAACTGAATTAGCCCATCGACATGCTAATGGCCAAAAATCTCGCCAGCAGTTAACCATGCAACCCAATCATAAGCGGTGGGACTCTCCCACTTAGCTTGAAGCCATTATTTCACAAATCTGGAATTCACCCGTCCTCTTTATCTCCTATTGAGATAACCTTGTGCAATCAATGCCAAAATTCTCAAAATCTTTCTGTAAAACCCGCTTTTTAATCATCAAACACATTTGCACAACACATCTCTTTGCTATATAGCTGATAGAATTCTTCGCAGAAGACTTGCCAACCACGTGACCGCTAACCTACTCACTTGGGTAACCCACTTATAGGAAGCTCTCCCCAGAATCTTCCAATGTTGCTGCACGGGGTACAACCACTACGACATCAATAACCCATCCTGAGTCTAAGCTCGCTCTTCAGCTGCACAAGTCCATTCACCCCTCATGGACATTAATTAAATGTGCGGCAACATCCTCCTAATTCAAAGTTATTTTGCATCCTTCTTCATTTAAGCGGCTCATTTCCGTTATATTAAATCTCCTGCCGCACAAGAACCCCTACTTCAGATTAGATCCGTGGACCCTAATAACCAGGCACTAACATTCTCAAATCGCTCCAAACTCTCCTTAAGTTACATGGTCATCCCACTGCAAAGCCCATATGCAACTCCGCTACTCTCCCACTTTGGCGGAACTCATACCCTTAGTCGACTACTCGACCTTTGCTTAATATACCTGGCATTTTTAGAATTTTTGAACACCGCCTGACACTTCCCACATGTCCTTCCTCGTCCTTTGATATTCAGTGACTGTCTTAAATAAAAATCTATCTTCGTGGCACTTGAACCCACAATTGCTGCTAACTTTAAACCTTTTCGAAGGTCATCTTTATCGAACCATCAACATTAGAAATACTGATTCAATCCTGAACCACCACACCCTACGACATCTGATAGTTGTATCTGCAATACTATTTCACAATATCCCGCCCCAAAGGTGAATTGTAGCAGATCATAACACCGACAAACTTAGTACGTTCAACTAAGACAATGACACCCCATCATAGAAGAAAGCTCCACTACGCTTGCAAATATCAAGTCTCATTACTCCCACCAGCCCACATCTGACCATCCTTAGTCCGATTGCCTTTCCCCTGCCGGGAATAAAATACTGAATCTCTTGATTATTCACTGAGTAAACCTTCCTTTAAGTCATTCGCTGCCACGACACATAGGCAAACATCCTACCATCTTATCACTACTGCGGAACAATCGTTTATAAGCATCACAACAACTTGTGTCTAACCTTAGAGCTCTCAGAAGCACCATTACTGAGTTGGAACGTTAAAATAACCTTCCATAAGGTGATAATAATAATCCAATCAACTACACCGGGAGAAACGTCTCGCACCACATCCGTATTACCATTATGATTCTTCAATTCTCGATTTATAACAAGTGTTTTCCGTCGCATAAGAATGAGTAGGAATGAGTAGGAATGAATTAAAGGCATACGCCTCCAAGGATCAAATCGCATGATAAGGAATCAAGAAGGGAAGTACTCCTCACAGTCCTGCAGCCTCCCGAGGAGAAGTACAGACATCTCCATACCGATCCACGTGACTCTACTAGACTTGCTCATGACTCGTGAGACCCTAGGAACCTAGTGCTCTGATACCATATTGTCCCGATCCAAAATCCACTAAGGATCGTGATGGTGCCGGACACTACTGTTAGGCAAGCCAACCAAATTTACTTAATCAAATTCTCGTTTTAATACTTTTGAAATCTAGGATTTTCCTTCAAATTTAGCAGTTTAAAAGACAGTTGTCTCAATCAAATTTAAATGATAAGCAGTTACTACCAAATACTTTAAAACCATCCCAGAACCCGGTGTCACAAGTGCATGAGCATCTACTGACAAGGAAATAAAATACAACATCCATCTGAAATACAGTGGACAGGAAGTTAATACAGTATACGGGAAGGGATTGCTCTAGCTGCGGCCGTCTCGAAAAATGCAGCTCCTCTAGTCCCAGAATCATCCGTGTTGCGCCCAGTAGGCCGCTAGAGTTACATATACCCGTGCAACAAAAATACACAGAACTGTAGTATGAGTACGTAAACAACGTGTACTCAATGAGTATCCCGCCTAATCTCGAAGAAGTGGAGACGAGATAGTCGACTTCGACACATACTAATGGTCTAATAATGAGGTCAGTAATACATTAAATTATGGATTTCTATAAACATGATTTTTAGTCCAAATAGAAGGAAACAAGTAAACAATTCATTCTTTTATAGGAAAATTTCCAAAATTCCTTTTCGTAATTATCCAAATATTCTCAAGACATGAAGAGGAAATAACAACTTATAATAAGTTCAAGCAGCAATTCAAGCATGCGCAAATTATGCCGAGGTCGATGGCCCTTTCCAACAGAAATGTAAACTGTGCACTTGCCGAGGGTCGACGACGCGCCTATAGATGCATCTATTTAATATGCCGAGGCGTTCGGCCTGTTCCAAAATTAAATACACACATACGGTCAATAAAGTAGCCAACAAGGAATATTTATCCATAGAAAAGCCAATTCTCTTTTAAAGATTTTTGAAAATGAAGTTTAATCTTTTGTGGGAATTCATTTACTAACTCGAGGTGATTTAAGCAATTCAAATGTCGATAAGTTTACAATTAATCCAGGTATAGCATGTTTTTGGGTTCTAACTACCCGAAAAATAGCATAATAGTAGCTACGCACGAACTCTCGTCACCTCGTGCATACGTAGCCCCCACAAATAGGAGCACATAATCAATTATTTCACCTGTGGGGACAATTTCCTCTTACAAGGTCAGAAAGGAGACTCACCTCGCTCCGAAGGTCCATAACTGACATTCCACGCCCTTTCGAAGACTCGAATCGATGCATAATGCTCCAAAACTAGCCAATAATAATGTAAATCCATTAATATATGCTAAGGTACTCATTATAATCCAATTTATAACAATTTCTAACCCCGATCGAAAAGTTGACAAAATTTCCCTCGGGCCCACGTGCTCGGATTTCAAAAAATTTCTAAGAGTAAGTTTACCCATAATCTCATGAACTCAAATATATAATTTACTCTCAATTCCATACCCAAAATCGCGGTTAAATTCCAAGAAATGATAATTTTTAGGTTTTCCACCAAAGCCTCAAGTTTATACTAATTTCAATGCTCAAATCCATACATAGTTGATGTATTTAACTCAAAATAGGTGGGAATAACTTACCTTATCATTGATGATGATAATCCTCTCTTGAAACCCCTCCAAGAATCGCCCAAGCCAAGAAAATATGAGAGGAAATGGCCAAAATCCGATTTTTAAAACCCCTCTCTGCCTCCAGCATTTTCCGCTTCTGCGGAAAAACCTCTGCTTCCGCGATCCCGCTTTTGCGGACAATTTGCCACTTCTGCGGCTTCCACTAGGCCGCCTTTTTTCGTTTCTATGTTCAGCCCTCCGCAGATGCGCTTCCGCTTCTGCGAAACCTTGACCAAATCTGCGTTGCATGAGCCCTGACCAAAATTCGCTTCTGCGACCATCCTTTCGTAGATGCGGTCCCGCATCTGCGGAGATATTACCGCATCTGCGGTCCCAACTGCCTTCACTTCCATTCGCTTCTGCGGTTCGCTTTTCCGCTTCTGCATTTAACCCACCGCAGAAGCGATAATACCAGCAACCAGACCCTTCAGCTATCCAAAATTCCAAATTTTGATCCGTTAATCACACGGAATCCTCCTGAGGCCCCCGAGACCCCAACCAATCATACCAACCAATCTCAAAACACATTACGGACTCTCTCAAGGCCTCTAATCACATCAAACAACACTAAAATCATGAATCAACCTCCAATCCATACTTAATGAACTTTAAAATTTCAAACTTCTATTTCTGATGTTTAAACCTATCAAATTGAGTCTGATTGACCTCAAATTTTGCGCACAAGTCATATTCGACATTACGGACCTACTCCAACTTTCGGAATCGGATTCTGACTCCGATATCAAAAATTCCACTTCCGATCAAACTCCTCAAAAATCTTTAATTTTCTATCTTTAGCCAAATGACTTCAAAATGACCTACGGACCTCCGAATTCACTTTCGATCACGCTCCCAACTCCAGAATCACTATATGGAGCTAATCACGGACTCGTAAACTCAAACGGATATCGATAACACTGAAATGCCTTTCATGCCAAACTTATGAAATTTCTTCTAAAATGCTAACTTTCACAATAGGCGCCAAAATGCTCCCGGATTATCCAAAACCCGAACCGAGCCTACGCCTAAGCCCAAAATCATTATATGAACCTGTTGGAACCTTCATATCCCGATTCTGAGGTCGTTTACTCAAAATTCTGATCCTAGCTAATTCTTTCGACTTTAAGCTTCCGAAATGAGAATTCTCTTTCCAAATCAACTCCGAACTTCCCGAAATTCAATTCCAACCACGCGTACAACCCGTAATACCTGAATTAAAGCTGCTCATGGCCTCAGACTGGTGAACGATGCGCTAGGGCTCAAAACGACCGATCGGGTCGTTACAGTACCAAACACACCCTTGATGATTAGATATTTTCATGCACCAAATGAACAGAAAAATCGAACACTTTATATTCGTCAAATTACTATATCACCCTGAATTCAAGAAGGTAAACTAAACAATATATACATTCTTTTTCCTGACTCTCAAACTCTTCACGAGAAAAAGATTGATGGATGTTATAGCGATGAACGAAATTAAAACTTCCGTTAATCTGATAATATTTTAATTACATTCGTCTTTTTGAAAAGAAAAGTTTTAGCTATCTTTTTGCAGCGATTGAGTCATATTTTTTTTGGTTGGAAAGATAGACATATTATATCATAACAAATATTTACATGAGTCTTGGATGTCTACACGACATCCGTTGTACAAGGATGGAAGTAGATACAATACTAGTGCTGGAAATAGAAGCTACTGAAGGAGTTGTACTAGCACACACACTATCTAAAACATACAAACTGGAAGTAGAATCTAATAATGAAGTAGTACTATTACACACACTAGCTAAACCATATGATCCAGATAGAGACTATGCAATATTCCTACTAAGCATCCGAGACATCCTACTTTGGAGTATGCCCAGGTGATCTTGTTCATACAAGACATAGCAAAAGGTGGAGATGTTTCAAAAAGTAGGCATTGGTCCTGTATATCATTGCACCATATTTAGCTAATTTAACTGCTACATAATTTTGCTCTCTGTGGATAACTTATACTGATGCACTATCCAGTTGTCTGAGCAAGGACCTGCAATCATTAACAATATTAATAAAGTTCATGGCTGGTGATCGTAACATACCAAATACTGCTTGTGCATCTGTCTCAATGATGATTGGAAAGAGATTTTGTTGTAAGGCAAGTTGTAAGCCTTTGATGAGTGCAAACAACTCTATTTGTATAGGGGTACCTTCTTTGACAGACCCTGCAAAGCCTATGACCCAATTGCTTTGATGGTTGCGAATAACGCCACCAATTCCATATTTGCATAGAGACGGGCAACAAGATCCATCAATATTTTATTTATAAAATATATGGTCTGGTGGGTGCCATTTAATATAGATAGGAGATTTTAATTTTGTCTTCCTAGATCGATTTGTTAAAAAGTAATATTCAGCTACCTTAACTAGTAAGGAATGTATGTTTAAGCCATTTATTTTATCTTCATAAACAAACTTATTCCTTTTAATCCAAAATTTCCATAATGCAAAAGGAATTATAATTTGTGAAGGGATGTTATATGGTGTCGAATGCAAAGGTGTATGGATAAGATTGTACAACCAAGTCATAATCTCATTCTGAGGAACCACCAATGTACTAATGGAAGGTGCTATGCGAAGTGATTTCCAAAGGAGTATGGTAGAAACACAAGATTGTAATAAATGAGGAATTGTTTCATTATGCTGGTGACATTGTGGACGGCTTGCTGAGTCAGTAATACATAGTTGTGTAAGGTAGTCAGTTGTTGGGAGTCTGTTATGATATAATAGCCAAATAAAAAAAGAAATTTTAGGGGGAATTGGGAGTTTCCAAATCCATTTAAAGGAGTTTGAGTTATGAGACATACGAGTAGAAGTGGGTGTATTAAGAGTAATTAAGCACTTGTACATATTGTTCGTTAAATTCCAGTAAATTTTGTCATAGTTAGTGGCTTGAATATATATATAGAGGATATGTAATAGTAATTCAAAGGGCATGTTGTCTAGATGCCATTTATTATTAAAGTAATAACTGGAAACCAATTTAGTTTCCTCAAATTTAGGCATAGGTCTATAGAGGTAGTCTCTAAGTTTGAAATTATGCCTAAGCCAGGAGTCAGTATAAAAATGAACATGTTGTCCTGTTGCAATATTTCATTTATAACCTAATCTACAGTATTTCCATCCATTAATAATATTACGCCAAATAGAAGAGCTATTAGAGCTTGGTATTTGTTTTGGCCGTACATAGTTGTGTAATAAGACTTGAGCCCATAACTGTTGTGGATTGTTGAATATTCTCCAAGCAAGACTTGCATGAAGTGACTTATTTTTATGCTCAAGACTTTGGATACCTAGACCTCCAATTTTCAAAGGTTGTGTGATTGTAGACCATTTAAGAAAGATGTAATTTTTTCTTTTGTTAGTGCCCCATAGAAAATTCTTTTGGTATCTATTAAGTTGACTTAAAATGTAACTAGGCAATTTTAGATATTGCATTAAATGATTTGGAAGTTGATTAAGGGTGGATTTGATTAATGTGAGTCTTCCTGCTCGAGATAGAAAATTAGTTTTTCAGCTGACTAATTTTGTTTTAAAATTATCAAGTAGAAATTGATAGTCAGATTTTACAGGCCTATTTGTAAAAATTGGGAAACCCAAGTACTTTCCAAAACTACGACCCTCTGTCATATATGAAAAAGTTGCACAATTATATTTCTAGTATTAGGATGACAATTTTTGGAGAAATAGATTTTTGATTTGTCAAAATTAATAGATTGACTAGATTGATTAGTAAACTGGGTAATAGTACTAACCATTGATTGACATGTAGGAGTTGTAATTTGTGAGGATAATATCATCTGCGAAGAATAAATGAGATAAAACAGGCCAAATTTTTGCCAGGAAAATGGGTATCCAGGCCTGATGGTCAACCACGTTATTGATTTTTCTAGACAACATTTCAATTAGATCCATCTTACGAAGAAATTTTTTTTGTAGCTTTCTTTTACAGAAATGGTACTATGAAAGACTTGCATTAATATGTAGTATTTCAATTAGATCCATCTTAAATAATAAATGTCGTACCGTGCTTTTGCAGTGATGGTAGAACAGCTATATTTTAATTAAATAATTATAATATACATGCTTATTTTTTGAATTTACTTATCCAATAATCCTCCACCCACCAGTGCCACCACACATACAAAGTGACAAGAAAAAGAAACTTCAAACATAGTGAATGAATCATGTGGAAGGGGATTATTTATCACGTTTTATTTTTTCCATGATTCTATCAACTATATAATAGTAATTGCCGGGTAATAATGTCACCTACTACAGCAAGAAATCCTCTCAATACATTAAAAAAAATAAAATTAGTCATACGAGTTGTGGAGGAGACAGATTCCATGTGGACGAAACACAAAAATCAACCAAAAGATTTCTTTTTTGTTTTGTTAGGCTTAGAAATGGAGTTTCTTTTTTATTCTTTACAAACTTATTTTTAGTTTTATAATCATATATCTTGTTTTACACATAAGAGATTTATGTTTACACATATAACAGATTTATTTTTCACACATAAAAAATCTTAAAAAATTATTTTTATTATGAAATAATAAAAGTAGAAGAACAATATTACAAAGAAAGAGAGAGAGAGAAAATTCTTATTGATATTTGGGATGAATTACAATGGAATAGAACCCTCTATTTATAGGGAGAGAGTGACTTAGCCACCAAGTAATAAACCCTAGAATCTCTCTAAATATAGACATTCACCTTAAATAGAATTCTATTTATAACACTCCCCCTGAATGTCTATTCAACAGATAATGTGCCTCGTTAAAACCTTAACTAAAATAAAACCTAATGGGAAAACAAATTATAGAGAAGGAAAAAGAGTACACATATAGTACGCCTTTTGGTTGCTTCGTTAAAGACCTTGCAAGAAAAATCCAGTGGGACAAAACCTTGTAAGTGAAAAAGAGTACAACGCGTATTAACTCCCCCTGATGAGAGCATCAATTCACATCCTTGAGAATTTGCATTCCAATCTTGTGCACCATCTTCAAAAGATCTTTGGTAGGGATTTGATGAGCAAATCAGACATATTAACTCGAATGAATATATTGCACCTTGAAATCATCATTCTTGATAGAGATGAATTGTCTTCATATGATCTTGTTGGAATCGTCAGTTCAATATCTTCACATGCACAAATTGCACTGAGAAAGTGGTACTTCAAGATCAAGAATTGTATATGCTTCAAGCAACTTAAATCCTTCATGGATTGTCATATAAGTTAATTCATATAAGCCATATAGTAGACTTTAGATGCATATCAGTTTTCATGTCATGCTAGACATATAAGATATCGAAAATTGATTGCAAATACCATTGACTTTATACTTTTAAGTGTTTGAACTGCAGGTCCAAAAGTACTTGTCTTTCATATGAAACCAAAGTCTACTTGAATTGTTTCTCCAGACTTAAGATCCTCATATATATATTTAGCATTATTATACATGTCATCAACAAACATTTTATATCGGTTCCAACCACTTTATTTTTCATAAAGATATAACATAGAGATCTCTTCATTCATATATTTAGGTACCTGAATCTCTCGTAAAATTTTATGAAGTGTTATGTCATGTGATCTTCTAGATCACTTGCCTCCTTTATTATGATCATTTTGATCATTTGTTCACCTTCTTTATCAAGAAGTTTATTTGAAACCAATCTGTCTATACACTTTAAGCGTACCATAGACCGTGTCCTTCTAGGACTTATTATAATAGGAGCATTTGCAGTGAGAATATAGTTACTTTCTTTGGGTCATCAAATGCATCTGACATGCTTTGCAATAAATTGCACATGAATTATCCTTTTATGAACTTCAAATTCATATTATTTTATTCGAGGATCTAGATGTATAAATGATAATTCATTCCATGTAACTTTTTCTAAACTGTTGTATCTTGTCTCCCCCTCATATTAGAAAAACTAACTTATTTCCTCAACTGTGAGAACTCGCCTTTGTGTGTTATGGTGTTAATCAAAATATTCACCGCACATCAATAATAATAAGATGTAATTATTTGGTTCCTGACCATGAACCACTTGTGAGGGAAGAAAATAATATACTTTCGTGTATAACGTATATCAGACTGATATACAAAACTTTGTTCTCATAAGCAATTGCTTAGATATTAAGTAGAGGCACTCAATAAACCATTTTGCTAAACCAGCTGTGATGTAGACCAACTTATCAAGATGAACTTCTTGAATAGAAAATTTAGAATATGCTCTAAATTAAATTATTGAGCAAGTTACCACGCAAACACCATATTGCTAGTTAATAATAATCGCACATGTAACCATCTCATAGATGCATCTTATGTGGTATACATAGCAGGTGAATGGGCCCATATTTACTTTTGATATTTCCAGCATTCATGGGATTCAATCCCAATTTTAGTTGATCTATTAATTACTGAGAACAAACAATATAAGAGAATTCGTGTTCTTTAATATTTACCCATGTGAATTCTCTATTATTTTTGTACATTATACTTAAATTGATATGGCTAAACCAATTATGCCAACTGAATAAATTATCAATATTGATAAACTTCATATTTACACCATGACGTGTGCAATTATCAATAAACTCCAAGTTTATTATGATATGGGTTTTTATATTAATAAACGTTCACTTTAGTATGATATTCTTTTATATGTGTAGTACAAACTGGAGAATAAAACGGGTAGCTTTTCACATATATATTATCCCTCTACAAGTTTTAGTAAAGAAGATATTAAATTTTTTCTTTATTTATAGTCTCAATATAATCAACCGCTTTCGTGTATACTTTAGAAACTGAATAAGTTTCTTTGAGACTTACTACAACACAATACCTTATTGGTAATCAATTATGTTTCTCCAAAACAGTATAATTGGCTCTTGCAACGTTCTCAATTATTTTATAGTACCACATATTCATCAATATTCATATGGTGAATATCTCTTTTAAGGAGAAAGTTATACCATTATGGTCATGGTCAAAATTATATCCAAGATATGTTTCTTGCATTATTGTTGTCCTTTAATAATCATATTGCCAAAATATTTTGGCATACAATAGGTACGTGACCAATGACCATTCATGTCATAATTATGACATTATTTTCTTATATCATCTCAAACCTCCTTCTAGAGGTGAGTGTAGTATATTTACTACCACTAGCACATTCATATCCTTCCAAGAATAAATATGTATTCATAAATCAGATGTTGTCACATTCACATCATGAATGGACCAAATCATCTATATTTGCTTTATAAAATCTCATGTCAAATCGATGACAAATATTACTTTCACATAGTGAAGGATTATTTTGAGAATCCTTATTATTAATCTCATTATCACACTGATGGCGATTATAATTTCGTCTATTGCCACACCCACTCCATTGATACCTTCACGGTAATAATTTTTTCTTCTTTCAGACTTATCACATATTGCTATCACATTCTCTTAAGGAAATAAAAATGGAGCAAATTCAATGGGACGGGTTTTCACTTCTTGTGCTCAAGATCATACATGACTTTGATCATGGCAAGACATAAAAATTTTACCACTTCGAGTGGTTATAATTTCTTACTAACTACATTAGAGTTATAATCAAAATTTATTTTCTTTGCTTGTATTTAAAATAAAAGTATAGAATAGAAGAGAAAAATACGGTAAAATAGTTACTTTAAATCCAGAATTTAATCATGAAGGAAGTTCATGGAACAATTGACAATGATTATGCTCAATCCCAAAGCTTCTACTCAATTGGTTAGAGACTCGTCATGATAATGTGTTATGAAATAATAAAAGTAGAAGAACAATATTGTATAAAAAAAGAGAGAGGAAATTCTTATTGATTTTTTGGATGAATTATTATGGAATAGAACCCTCTATTTATAGGGAGAGCGTGACTTAGCCACCAAATAATAAACCCTAGAATCTCTCTAAATATAGATATTCACCATAAATAGAATTCTATTTATAAAAATGTCACGACCCATTTTAGCATAATAGGTCATGATGGCGCCTAACACCATTGTCAGGCCAGCCGATGCGGAAATGTGATTAGGTTCTCATTTTACCTTAGCCAATAAACAGTTATACTAGATATTCAAATATAAAAGATAAGACCAGTAAAGATCATAAAGTGCTAAAATAGCAGTATAGCCCCAAAATGAATGTCTACTACTGTGTGTGCCAGAACCTGGTGTCACAAGCTATGGACGACTAGTAGAATATACTCAAAAGAATAATACACTGTCCTACTGTCTGAATTAGGATAGACAAAAACAAAAGTACAAGAAAGGACTTCTTCGGCTGCGGACCGGCATGAGAGAGAAGCAGCTCACTGTAGAAGTCCCCAAGCGTGCTCACTGTTGCGCACCAGGATAATGTCCAGATCCACCTGTTTCAAAGCCTGTACATTTAAGTACAGAAGCATAGCATGAGTACATAAACCACTTGTTATCAGTAAGTATCCCGTCTAATCTCGAAGAAGTAGAGACGAGAGGTAGACTTGATACTTACTAAGGTCAAGATAATATAATATAATAAAGTGAGATATACAGCATAAAACATTTCCAATAACACAATTTTAATAGAAGAGTCATATTCATGTTCTTGTCATAATTTAATTACCAGTTTTCCCTTTTTCATATTGAATGAGTGATCATGCCATAACTAAATGTAAGCATATAGATCATGCACAATCATGTCGAGGACGACGACCCGCTCCAACAGAAAATAAATTGTGCATTGCTGAGGGTTGAGCGGCACGAACCATAGATGCATCTATTATCACCGAGGCGATCGGCCCGATCCATAATCATCAAGAAAATATCAAGAAAAGCACATAAGGCTCAATTACATACAAGGGAACTCCTACCAAGGCTCAACAAACTCATATGTTCACTTTCGTTTCCTCAAATCTCTAGCAACCCCAAATGATCATATTGGCAATTTAAAATAAGAGATATTCCCCAATTAAATATGATGTGGGTCCTAAACTACCTAAAAGATTATCATATAGTAGCTACCCACGGAATCTCGTTACCTAGTACGTGCGTAGCCCCCGCATTTAGCAACAATTACTCATTTACAATCCTATGGGGACAATTCCCTCTTACAAGGTTAGAAAGGAGCCTCACCTCGCTCCAAAGTGCACTCCCAAAGTCCAAGAACGAGCCCAAGTCCTTAATTCGAAGCCGAACAATTCTCAAACTAATCAAACGAAGTAAGAACTAGTCAATAAAGGCTCACAATGTTGAATTCTAACTATTTAAGTGATCTCCCAACTTTTCCCATGAGTTTCCCAAATTCCGACCCAGAGCCCACGTGCCCGGACCCCGAGATTTTTCGAAGAAAGTTGTTCTCTATCACCTAAGGATCAAAAATATATGATTTCTGGCAACTGGCTCCTCCTCATAGCCCAAGCTCTTGTCTAGCTGAATCGTACTGAAATCCAACACGTGTGAATAGTCGGCATGATACTTCCGAAGCATCGATACGTGAAAAACTGGATGAACTCCTGATAAACTGGGAGGTAAAGCAAGCTCATAGGCAACCTCTCCAACTCGCCTCAACACCTCAAAGGGGCCAATAAACCTTGGGCTCAACTTGCCTTCTTTCCGAACCTCATAATGCCCTTCATGGGATAAACCTTCAAGAGAACCTTCTCGCCAATCATAAATGATACATTGCGCGCCTTCTGATCCGCGTAACTCTTCTGCCTGGATTGAGCTCTGCGGAGCCTCTCCGGAATCAAATTTGCCTTATCCAAGGCATCCTGAACCAAATCCGTACCAAGCAACTTAGCCTCACCAGGCTCAAACCACCCGATAGGAGAACGACAACGCTGACCATACAATGCCTCATACGGGGCCATCTCTATACTAGACTGATAGCTGTTACTATATGCAAACTCCGCCAAGGGTAAGAACTGATCCCACTGCCCTCCAAAGTCAATCACACATGCTCTAAGCATATCCTCTAAAATCTGAACTGTCCGCTCTAACTGCCCGTCGGTCTGAGGATGGAATGTCGTGCTGAGCTCCACGCGAGTCCCCAACTCACTCTGAACAGCTCTCCCGAAATAGGAAGTGAATTGAGGGCCTCTATCGGATATGATGGAAACCGGCACACCGTGCAGCCTGACTATCTCTCGAATGTAAATCTGAGCATATCTCTCCGCTGTATAAGTAGTCGCCACCGAAATGAAGTGGGCCGACTTGGTCAATCTATCAACAATAACCCACACTGAATCCACCTTCCGTTGAGTCCGCGACAACCCAACCACGAAATCCATGGTGATGCTCTCCCACTTCCATTCCGTAATGGGCATCTGCTGAAGTAGGCCACCTGGCCTCTGGTGCTCATATTTGACCTGCTGGCAATTCAAGCATCTAGCAACATACTCCAATATGTCCTTCTTCATCCCATGCTACCAGTAGTGCTGTCTCACATCACGCTACATCTTCGTGGCACCCAGATGAATGGAGTACCTCGAACTGTGGGCCTCCTCTAGAATCCTCTCTCGCAAGCCATCAACATTAGGGACACATACATGGACCCGAAGTCATAACACACAATCCTCACCAATAAAAATCTCCTTGGCACATCCCTGAAGTACCGTCTCTCTAAGAACTACCAAATGTGGATCATCAAACTGTCGGGCCTTAATCTGCTCCAATAACGAAGACTGAGCAACCACACATGCTAGAACCCGTCTAGGCTCTGAAATATCCAATCTCACAAGTCTGTTAGCTGAAGCCCGAATGTCCAAAGCTAATGGTCTTATCTCGGTAGGAATGAATACCAAGCTACCCATACTCTTCGCCTTCCTACTCAAGGCATCCACGACCACATTGGCCTTGTCTGGATGATAAAGAATGATAACATCATAATCCTTTAGTAACTCCAGCCACCTGCGCTGCCTCAAATTAAGATCCCTCTGTTTGAACAAATGCTGCAAGCTGCGATGGTCTGTATAAACCTCACATGGCACTCCGTATAAATAATGCCTCCAAATCTTAAGAGCATGAAAAATCGCCGCCAACTCTAGATCGTGCACAGGGTAACTTTTCTCGTGAACTTTCAGCTGACGTGAACCATATCCAATAACTCGTCCCTCCTGCATCAATACACATCCCAAGCCAATGCGAGAAGCGTCACAATACACTGTATACATCCCTGAACCAGAAGGCAATACAAGAACAGGTGCCGTGGTCAAAGCCGTCTTGAGCTTCTGGAAGCTCTTCTCGCAATCATCGGACCACCAAAATGGAGCACCCTTTTGGGTCAATTTAGTCAGAGGTGATGCAATAGATGAAAAGCCCTGCACAAATCGCCGATAATAACCTGCTAACCCCAAGAAACTCCTGATCTCGGTCACTGAAGTAGGACGTGGCCAATTCTGAACTGCCTCAATCTTCTTGGGATCCACTTTAATACCCTCTCCTGACACTACATGCCCCAAGAATGCTACTCACTCTAGCCAAAACTCGCACTTGGAGAACTTAGCATAAAGCTTCTGCTCTCGCAAGGTCTAAAGCACTACTCTCAAATGCTGCACGTGCTCCCCCAGGCTACGCGAGTATATCAAGATGTTGTCAATAAAGACGATAACAAAGGAATCAATATAGGGCCTAAACACCCTATTCATCAAGCCTATAAATGCCGCTGGAGCATTAGTCAAGCCAAAGGACATCACCAGGAACTCATATTGGGCATACTTAGTCCTGAATGCAATTTTCGGCACATCCGATTCCCGAATCTTCTACTGATGATACCCTGACCTCAAGTCGATCTTAGAGAACACCCTAACACTCTGGAACTGATCGAAAAAAGCATCAATGCGGGGCAATGGATACTTGTTCTTGATGGTGACTTTGTTCAACTGGCGATAATAAATACACATCCGCATAGTCCCATCCTTCTTCTTCACGAATAGCACCGATGCACCCCAAGGTGATAAACTGGGCCTAATAAACCCCTTTGCTAACAACTCCTCCAACTGCTCCTTTTGCTCCATCAGCTCCTTAGGAGCCATATGGTACAGTGGGATAGATATAGGATGAGTGCCTGGAGCCAAGTCAATACGGAAGTCAATATCACGGTCCGGAGGCATGCCAGGAAGATTAGAAGGAAAAACATCAACGAACTCTCGGACTACTGGCACTGAATCAATCGTCGGAGACTCTGCGGTAGTGTCTCGCTCATAAGCTAAATAAGCCAAACACCCTTTCTCAACCATGAGCTGAGCTCTTAGGAAAGAAATAGCCCTGCTAGGCGCATCAACTATGGAACCCTTGCACTCCAATCTCGGCAACCCTGGCATCCCTAGAGAAACAGTCTTGGCATGGCAATCTAGAATGACACGATATGGAGATAACCAATCCATGCCCAGGATAACCTCAAAATCGATCATATCGAGGAACAGAAGATCTACTCTAGTCTCATAACCACAGATAGTAACCACACAAGACCGGTAGATCCGGTTCACAACCACATAATCACCCACAGGAGTGGACACGTGAACAGGGACACCTAAAGGCGCAGGAGAAATAGACAAGAAACGAGCAAAAAAAGATGATACATATGAATAAGTAGACCCTGGATCAAATAATACTGATGCATCTCTACCGCTGACGGAAATAATACCTGTGATGACGACATCTATGGCCAATGCATCTGGCCTGGCTGGAAGAGCATAAAATCTAGCTGGAGCACCGGTTGCCTGGCCTGCAACTGGCTGAGTAGTAGCTGGCTGACCTCTCTCTGTCTGGCTTCTACCCCTGGAACGGCCTCTACCAGTCTACCCTCCACCTCTAGGCGACTGGGCCACTGGTGCTGGAGTCATGGGCTACTGCCCCTACTGTACTACCTTGCCCCTAAGCCTGGGGCAGTATCTCCTCATGTTGCCTACGTCCCCGCACTCAAAACAATGAGGTGTGGCGGCCTGCTTTCCAGATGGCTGACCCTGAACACCAGAAGGCCCACTAGAAGAAGCCTAAATAGCCGGCGGGCGGTGAGAACTCTCCGGCATAACACTAAAATAAGAATCGGAAGACTCCGGAGGACCTAAATACCCACTGGATGAACCCTGAATAGCTGGAGGGTGATAAGAACTCTCTGGCATGGTGCTAAAATAGGGGCGTGCTCGAACACCCCGAGCCGGTGGCGGTGTTGGAGCCGGGGGCCTACTGGGCTGACCCCTCCCAAAGTGACCTCTGCCCCTGGCTGGGGCGCCACTGAACTCTCCTTAGAATCTGGCCCTGTTATCTTGCTTCATCTGCTCTCTACCCCTCAAACGGTAACCCTCAATCCCGCGGGCAATCTCAAGTACCAGCTGATATCCAGTGCCCAAGCTTTTGTCTAGCTGAATGGTACTGAAATCCAACATGTGTGAATAGTCGGCATGATACTTCCGAAGCATCGATACATGGAAAACTGGATGAACTCCTGATAAACTGGGAGGTAAAGCAAGCTCATAGGCAACCTTTCTAACTCGCCTCAACACCTCAAAGGGGCCAATAAACCTTGGGCTCAACTTGCCTTCTTTCCGAACCTCATAATGCCCTTCATGGGCGAAACCTTCAAGAGAACCTTCTCGCCAACCATAAATGATGCATTGCGCGCCTTCTGATCCGCGTAACTCTTTTGCCTGGACTGATCTATGCGGAGCCTCTCCTGAATCAACTTTTCCTTATCCAAGGCATCCTGAACCAAATCCGTACCAAGCAACTTAGCCTCACCAGGCTCAAACCACCCGATAGGAGAACGACAATGCCGACCATAAAATGCCTCATACGGGGCCATCTCTATGATGGACTGATAGCTATTATTATATGCAAACTCCGCCAAGGGTAAGAACTGATCCCACTGCCCTCCAAAGTCAATCACACATGCTCTAAGCATATCCTCTAAAATCTGAATTATCCGCTCCGACTGCTCGTCGGTCTGAGGATGGAATGTCGTGCTGAGCTCCACGCGAGTCCCCAACTCACTCCGAATAGCTATCCCGAAATGGGAATGGAACTGAGGGCCTCTGTCGGATATGATGGAAACCGGCACACCGTGTAGCCTGACTATCTCTCGAATGTAAATCTGAGCATATCTCTCCGCTGTATAAGTAGTCGCCACCGAAATGAAGTGGGCCGAGTTGGTCAATCTATCCACAATAAGTCACACTGAATCCACCTTCCGCTGAGTCCGCGGCAACCCAACCACGAAATCCATGGTGATGTGCTCCCACTTCCATTCCGGAATGGGCATCTGCTAAAGTAGGCCACCTGGCCTCTGGTGCTCATATTTGACCTGCTAGCAATTCAAGCATCTAGCAACATACTCCATTATGTCCTTCTTTATCCCCTGCCACCAGTAGTGCTGTCTCAATTCATGATACATCTTCGTGGCACCCAGATGAATGGAGTACCTCGAACTGTGGGCCTCCTCTATAATCCTTTCTCGCAAGCCATCAACATTAGGAACACATACACGGACCCGAAGTCGTAACACACCATCCTCGCCAATAAAAATATCCTTGGCACATCCCTGAAGTACCGTCTCTCTGAGAACCGCCAAATGTGAATCATCGAACTGTTGGCCTTAATCTGCTCCAATAACGAAGACTGAGCAACCACACATGCTAGAACCCGGCTGGGCTCTGAAATATCCAATCTCACAAGTCTGTTAGCTAAAGACCGAATGTCCAAAGCTAATGGTCTCATCTCGGTAGGAATGAATTCCAAACTACCCATACTCTCCGCCTTCCTACTCAAGGCATTCGTGACCACATTGGCCTTGCCTGGATGATAAAGAATGGTAACGTCATAATCCTTGTGAGCACGTAATTTTTGCCACGCTTAATTTACTCCTATAAATCCATTAGAATTAGATTTTTTCTTTTATTATTTGAATTGTTAGGAATTAATTGCATAATTTTATGTCTGGTTTGCATTTTCGTGTGCATTTTTAGTTGTTATAATTCATAAAAAAGTACAAAATAGTATGTTTGCATTTAGAATTCGATTTTATAATTTTAATCAATTAATATTACTAAAATAAGAGAAAAAAATAATAAAAATAGTCCTTATTACCATTTTAAATTCTACATTTTACATTTTTAGTTTAGTTTTCTTTTAAATTAGGAATTTGTTAATTTTGAAAATTAATTAGTATAATTCTAGATTTGATTTGGGTCTTTTAGTTTTGATCTTACATTTAATAAAATCAAAAAATTCAGGAAAAATAATAAATAAATAAAGCGCAAAATAAAAGAGAAGAAGAAAACAAATAGAAAATGAAATAAAAGTATGGGTTGGCAAATGTTTGGGCCAATTTTGTGCAACCCAAATCAAAAATCACCAAAATCCTTCACAATCCGGACCAAAATCCAAGCCAATCCACAAAAATCCGGCCTGCCCCCCTCATTAAATGAAACGAGGCCGTTTGGCGTCGTTCGATCTTAGCCCTCCATTTCCCCATCATCTAATGGCCACGATCGATCCTTCAATTTAAATAAAAGTGTCCAAAAAACCTTAGCAAACCTTAGACCAAACTCCATCATCCTCGTACAAATCCCTCCCCCTGTAACGCCGGCCGTCACTCCACCATAGCGCCGCCTTACTCCGCCGTCCATCGGTGGTGGTGGCGAAGCTCCAAACCACTCCAAAAATACACCCCTTACTCCTCTCTTCCTCCTCTTTCCAACCCCCAAAACCGCTTCCCCTAAATCCTAGCCAAACACTTCGAATTTTAGATCAAAGTTTTCCGGCCAATACACAAACTCATCCAATAACTCCAAAATTAACACCATACAACCTCCTCACCCTCCTCATCCTTAATCCCAAACCAAAGCTTTCCAAATTTCAATAAAATTGCTCCAATTTTAGATCTAAGGTTTCAAAAAGTGGACTGTCTAAATTCTCAAGAATTCGAAGGATTTTTTAATTAATGTTATATGTTTTATAAACATGTAACATTAATTAAAAAATCAACGTCGATAAATCATTCAAGAAGAAGGAAAAAACAGTAAGTTCTTTTCAAAATTATTTCTATCTCTTTTAGTTTTAATTTGTTCGTATTGTCTAAGTTTAATTCTCGTTTTATTGAAATTAGTTGTGATTTAGTTCATAATTCTGTTCCCTTTAAGTTTTAATCTTTTTGTTTAATTCGTGTTTACCAGTTCATGATTTTAATTCGTGATTTTAGTTTATGATTTCACTGTTTGTTTATTAGTTATTAGTTCGTTTTTTGTTAATTGTTGGTTACTTTAGTCTAATGTTAGTGTTAACTAAAGCATCTAGGTTAGTTAGTACTAATATTAGTGTTGTTGATTGGTTATAGCTGATTTAGATTCACTAGGATTAACTATAGTTAACTTTTAACTCAAGTAAAGGGTTTGTTTGAGATAGTAATTTCGGGGG
>MU760897.1:216783-246888 GCA_026770625.1 Nicotiana glauca
AATTTTAGAACCCAAATAAGGGTAGTGTAGGTATTCCATAGGTAGAAGAACACCTTAGGGCCTTCTAGAAGGGGACCTTAGTGTAAGTTTCTGCATTTCTAATGCAGTAACTTGGGTAACAAGTCATAAAAGTAGGGATTAAGGTTTTTGAAAATAAAAAGGGAAAAAAATAAGTAAAAATTTCCAGAACCTCCTGCCCCCTTTTATGCCTATAAAAGGCATGTCTAATGCCTTGTTTTACAAGTTTGGAGACCTTGGAAAATTCCTGAAAACTCTCCAGCTCTTAATCTCCCGTCAAAATATCCTTATTCAAGTTTGAATTTCAATTTTGAGTTTGAAACTTCCAAGAGGTTCAAAATTTGAAGTCATCTAGCTTTAAACCTTCTTTAGATCTTAGTTTTTTTCTGCAAAAATCCAAAAACAAATAAAAATACAGTAAAAAATCCAAAAATGTACTGTTTCATTGGAGAATATCAGATCTCTAGTTTTTAAGTCACATTTTTCCAGTTCATTGCTGGAATTTCAGAAGTTTGCTGGGTGATTCCGAATGGTTATAGGTCTAATTGAACTGGTTTTGGCGGAATTTTGGGCTGTTGAAAGTTTTAAAGTGGTGCTGGGCTCATTGTTTGTTCATTTTGGTGCTATTTGGGTAGATCCGTTTGATTCTATTTGGTTGTCAAATCTTCTGAGCTGCTGAAATTTTCTGGACTGCTTTTGCTCTCTACTCGTGGTTGCTGCTGATTCCTTCTTCCTCTTCCTCCGTATTTCAGTAATCCAGGTACATATGTTGTGACCTTCAAGCTCATGAATGTGAAATGAAGTGCTGTTTGAGAAGGAATTTTCATGCCTTGTTTTAGAGTATAAAACAACACATTCATTCGATTTATTTGTATAACTAGGACTGTTTTAGCATTGGTTTGAATCATGGATTGTTAAATTGAGCTGATACTTTCCTAGGGTCATATGAATTCTGTAATCATTTATGTTAGCTTGATTTGGTTTAAAACTCACAGTTGCATTACTAAACGTTAGATGAAGGTCAGTAACTTCGGAATAGGAACTTAGTTCTAAAACTGAGAATCACTTGGAGCCTATTCATGAATTAATTTCGTAGTATAACAATTCATCACCTAAATTAGTTATAGCCTTTTTATAAAATTGTTCGTTCCAGGCCATAGCTAAAAATTTCTCATGAGTAAGTGTTTCAAATCTGAGGGCTATATGCATTTGAAATGATCCTTTCAAGTTAAGACTAATGTTGGGTAGAAATCAGTGAGGAAATATTCAAATTTGTTAATGTTTGGTCATTGAGTTGGATAATTCAATCTAGATAGCAAGTAAATCTAATTGAAAAAGTGTTACCACCAATCACTGAACATATTTGGATTTTGAATCAAATATAGCCTTAGATTGAATTTGTTTGATATTTGGCTTAAAAGGACAGGGCTATCAAAAGCCCAATCTCTGAGAGTTTGGGCCTCGAGGGATTTGACGCGCGGCCCAGGCCAGTTCTGGTCCCCTCCTCATTTGGGGCCTGGGCCCAGGTCTACATTTGGCCAATTTTGCTTGTGGACTGAGATTCAATTAATATTCCTTGGGCTCATTCTTGAGCCTAAAGGCATATTTAGTTTAAAAATTATTGTTTTGCTAATATTAAGGCCCAAAAAATACTTGAAGTCAAAGCTTCTTTTAAAAAATTATATTAGGAATGGAGGATTAATTTGCAAATATAAATTTGGGTTTTGAGTTAGGTAGCGGGTTCAAATTAAGAGGGTCCTCCCTTTTGTTTGACTTCGGACTTGAATTCGAGGCTCGAATTTATAAATATAAATTAATTAGATCTTTTTAGAGACAAAAACAAAAATAGAAATCTTAGTTTACTTTAGGTTGGCTTTAAATAATACAAGTGAGACGAGCTTCGTCAAACAAAAATATACAAAATTATGGGCCCCTCATTGATTACTTAATTAATAATGCTTAGAATTTGGGGCGTGCCGTTTAGAGAATGTCACAGATTTCCCATGTAGTTGAAAAGACATTAGTCACTTTAGGCGTGCTTTTAATAAACCTTCTTAAATACGGGTGTGCATTTCATGCGACCCAAATCCAAATCCAAAAATGTTGAATAAGAATGTGTCGAGGATCCGGGTGCATTTCATGTGACGTGATCCGAAAATACATTTTTAAACGACGTTCACTTTCGTAAAAAATAATTAAAAAGCGGTAAATAATTATAAAACTGCACTATAGGTCGGAACACGTATAAAAATTAGATCTTATCCATTTATAATAATTTAAGCGACCGTGCGAGAACCACCGGATCCAGGGGTGCCTAACACCTTCCCTCGGGTCAACAGAATTCCTTATTCAGAATTTCTGGTTCGCAGACTCCAATTGGGAAGTCGAAATTTTCCTCGATTTGGGATTTAAGTTAAACCGGTGACTTGGAACACCAAAAGCCAATCCTATCCCAAGTGGCGACTCTAGAAGAAATAAATAATCCCATTTCAAATAATGTCACTTTAAATGAAAAAAACTCCCTTATACATTACCCTTCGAGGTAGATGTGTAAAAAAGGAAGTGTGACAATCCTTTAGTAACTCCAGCCACCTGCGCTGCCTCAAATTAAGATCCCTCTGCTTGAACAAATGCTGCAAGCTGTGATGGTCTGTATAAACCTCACAAGGCACTCCGTATAAATAATGTCTCCAAATCTTAAGAGCATGAACAATCGCCGCCAACTCTAGATTGTGCACAGGGTAACTTTTCTCGTGAACTTTCAGCTGACGTGAAGCATATGCAATAACTCGCCCCTCCTGCATCAATACACATCCCAAGCCAACGCGAGAAGCGTCGCAATACACTGTATACATCCCTGAACTGGAAGGCAATACAAGAACTGGTACCGTGGTCAAAGCCGTCTTGAGCTTCTGGAAGCTCTCCTCGCAATCATCGGACCAACAGAATGGAGCACCCTTTTGGGTCAATCTGGTCAGAGGTGACGCAATAGATGAAAATCCCTGCACAAATCGCCGATAATAACCTGCTAACCCCAAGAAACTCCTGATCTCGGTCATTGAAGTAGGACGTGGCCAACTCTGAACTGCCTCAATCTTCTTGGGATCCACTTTAATACCCTCTCCTGACACTACATGCCCCAAGAATGTTACTGACTCTAGCCAAAACTCGCACTTGGAGAACTTAGCATAAAGCTTCTGCTCTCGCAAGGTCTGAAGCACTACTCTCAAATGCTGCTCGTGCTCCCCCAGGCTACAAGAGTATATCAAGATGTCGTCAATGAAGACAATAACAAAGGAATCAATATAGGGCCTGAACACCCTGTTCATCAAGCCCATAAATGCTGCTGGAGCATTAGCCAAGCCAAAGGACATCACCAGGAACTCATAGTGGCCATACCTAGTCCTGAATGCAGTTTTCGGAACATCCGAGTCCCGAATCTTCAGCTGATGATACCCTGACCTCAAGTCGATCTTAGAGAACACCCTAGCACCGTGCAACTGATCGAACAAATCATCAATACGGGGCAATGGATACTTGTTCTTGATGGTGACTTTGTTCAACTGGCGGTAATCAATACACATCTGCATAGTCCCATCCTTCTTCTTCACGAATAACACTGGTGCACCCCAAAGCGATATACTGGGCCTTACAAACCCCTTTGCTAACAACTCCTCCAACTGCTCCTTCAGATCCATCAGCTCCTTAGGAGCCATATGGTATGGTGGGATAGATATAGGCTACGTGCCTGGAGCCAAATCAATACAGAAATAAATATCACGGTCCGGAGGCATGCCACGAAGATCAGAAGGAAAAACATCGACGAACTCTCGGACTACTGGCACTAAATCAATCGTCGGAGACTCTGCGGTGGTGTCTCGCACATAAGCTAAATAAGCCAAACACCCTTTCTCAACCATGCGCTGAGCCCTCAAGAAAGAAATAACCCTGCTAGGCGTATCAACTGTGGAACCCTTCCACTCCAATCTCGGCAACCCTGGCATCGCTAGAGAAATAGTCTTTGCATGGCAATCTAGAACGACGTGATATGGAGATAACCAATCCATGACTGGGATAGCCTAAAAATCAATCATATCGAGCAACAGAAGATCTGCTCTAGTCTCATAACCACAAATAGTAACCACACAAGACTGGTAGATCCGGTTCACAACCACACCCACATGAGTGGACATGTGAACAGGAACACCCAAAGGCTCAGGAGAAATAGCCAGGAAATGAGCAAACAGAGACGATACATATGAATAAGTAAAACCTGGATCAAATAATACCGATGCATCTCTACCGCTGACGGAAATAATAACTGTGATGACGACATCTGAGGCCATTGCATATGGCCTGGCTGGAAGAGCATAGAATCTAGCTGGAGCACCAGTTGCCTGGCTTCCAACTAACTGAGTAGTAGCTGGTTGACCTCTCTCTGTCTAGCCTCTACCCCTGGAACGGCCTCTACCAGTCTGCCCTCCACCTCTAGGCAGCTGGGCCGCTGGTGCTGGAGCCATAGGCTGCTGCCCCTACTGTACTGCCTTACCCCTAAGCCTGGGGTAGTATCTCCTCATGTGGCCTACCTCCCTGCACTCAAAACAACGAGGTGCGATGGCCTGCTATCCGAATGGCAGACCCTGAACACCAGAAGGTCCACTAGAAGAAGCCTGAATAGCCGGAAGGCGGTGAGAACTCTCTGGCATAACACTAAAATAAGAACCGGAAGACTCCGGAGGACCTAAATACCCACTGGATGAACCCTGAATAGCTGGAGGGTGATAAGAACTCTCTGGCATGGTGCTAAAATAGGGGCGTGCTCGAACACCCCGAGCCGGTGGCGGTGTTGGAGCCGGGGGCCTACTGGGCTGACGCCTCCCAAAGTGACCTCTGCCCCTGGCTGGGGCGCCACTGAACTCTCCTTAGAATCTGGCCCTCTTATCTTGCTTCATCTGCTCTCTACCCCTCAAACGGTAACCCTCAATCCCGCGGGCAATCTCAAGTACCAGCTGATATCCAGTGCCCAAGCTTTTGTCTAGCTGAATGGTACTGAAATCCAACATGTGTGAATAGTCGGCATGATACTTCCGAAGCATCGATACATGGAAAACTGGATGAACTCCTGATAAACTGGGAGGTAAAGCAAGCTCATAGGCAACCTTTCTAACTCGCCTCAACACCTCAAAGGGGCCAATAAACCTTGGGCTCAACTTGCCTTCTTTCCGAACCTCATAATGCCCTTCATGGGCGAAACCTTCAAGAGAACCTTCTCGCCAACCATAAATGATGCATTGCGCGCCTTCTGATCCGCGTAACTCTTTTGCCTGGACTGATCTATGCGGNTCTCTACCTCACGAGCCATACACGACCGGATAGTGGGGTGTAACCCCGCAGCAAACCTCCGTACTCTCTCTGCCTCCATGGGAAGTATCATGAGTGCATGGCGAGACAACTCCGAGAACCTCACCTCATAGTCGGTCACTGACATATGACCCTGCTCCAGATACTCAAACTGATGACGTAGCTCTTCCCTCTCAGAGGGTGGAATGTACCGATCAAGGAACAGCTGAGTGAACTAACCCCAACTAAGGGGAGGAGTGCCTGCTGGCCTACTAAGTAAGCAAGACTACCACCATCTACTGGCCCTGCCCTCCAGCTGAAAAGTAGTGAAGTCGACTCCATGGGACTCTAAAATCCTCATGTTTTGCAGTCTATCCCTGCACCTGTCAATGAAATCCTGGGCATCCTCATGACACTCGCCCCCGAAGACTGGAGAGTGCAACCTGGTCCATCGATCTAATAACTTCTGCGGATCACCGTCCACAGCTGGCCTGGGCTGGGGTGCCGCTACAGCAACTTACAGAGCCCCCTCCACGGGTAGTGCACCCGGAGTATGATAAACTGCAGTTGTATGACCTGGAGCCTGTGCGGTAGGGGTCTGTGCTCCCCCTCCCACCTGTGAGGTAGCCGGATCAGTTGGAAATAAACCATCCTGAGTCATGGTGTCCAATAACCGGAGCATACAGCCCATGACCTCCTGAAATCCCGGTGCAGTCATGAAATCCATCGGAGTAGGCACAGCTGCGGGCACCTCGCCCTGCTCCACAACAATGGGATCCCTCGTAGGACCTGCTGGTGGTACATTTGGAATAGCTCTGGGACGCTCGCGTCCCCTACTATGGGCTGGTGCCCTCCCCCGGCCTCTCCCTCGGCCTCTAGCAACGGGGGGAGCAGCTCTTCCCGGGTCCGGAACGTCGGCGGTACGACTCCTCACCATCTGTGAGAGAATAGAAGAGGAAACTTAGTACACTGACCACTGCACGGTGGAAAATGAATAAAGAGTAGTCTTTCTAACACCCTATAGCCTCTCGAAGATAAATACAGACGTCTCCGTACCGATCTACAAGACTCTATTAGGTTTGCCCATAACTTGTGAGACCTACGTGAACCTAGTGCTCTGATACCATGTTGTCACGACCTATTTTATCATAATAGGTCATGATGGTGCCTAACACCATTGTTAGGCCAGCCGATGCGGAAATGTGATTAAGTTCTCATTTTACCTTTGCCAATAAACAGTTATACTAGATATCCGAATATAAAAGATAAGACCAGTAAAGATCTTAAAGTGCTAAAATAACAATACAACCCCAAAATGAATGTCTACTACTGTGTGTGCCAGAACTTCACAAGCTACGGGCGACTAGTAGAATGCAATCAAAAGAATAATACACAATCCTACTGTCTGAATCAGGATAGATAAAAATAAAAGTACAAGAAAGGACTTCTTCGGCTGTGAACCGGCATGAGAGAGAAGCAGCTCACCGTAGAAGTCCCCAAGCATTCTCACTGCTGTGCACCAGGATAATCTCCAGATCCACCTGCCTCAAAGCCTGTACATTTAAGTACAGAAGCGTAGCATGAGTACATAAACCACTTGTACTCAGTAAGTATCCCGTCTAATCTCGAAGAAGTAGAGACGAGAGGTCGACTTGATACTTACTAAGGTCAAGATAATATAATATAATAAAGTGAGATATACAGCATAAAACATTTCCAATAACACAAGTTTAATAAAAGAGTCATATTCATGTTCTTGTCATAATTTAATTACCAGTTTTCCCTTTTTCATATTGAATGAGTGATCATGCCATAACTAAATGTAAGCATATAGATCATGCACAATCATGCCGAGGTCAACGACCCGCTCCAACAGAAAATAAATTGTGCACTGCTGAGGGTCGAGCGACACGAACCATAGATGCATCTATTATCACCGAGGCGATCGGCCCGATCCATAATCATCAAGAAAATATCAAGAAAACTACATAAGGCTCAATTACATACAAGGGAAATCCTACTAAGGCTCAACAAACTCATATGTTCACTTTCATTTCCTCAAATCTCTAGCAACCCAAAATGATCACATTGGCAATTTAAAATAAGAGATATTCCCCAATTAAATATGATGTGGGTCCAAAACTACCCAAACAGTTATGATATAGTAGCCACGCACGGACTCTCATCACCTAGTACGTGAGTAGCCCCCGCTATTAGCAACAATTACTCATTTACAATCCTATGGGGACAATTCCCTCTTACAAGGTTAGAAAGGAGGCTCACCTCGCTCCAAAGTGCACACCCAAAGTCCAAGAACGAGCCCAAGTCCTTATTCAAAGCCGAACAATTCTCAAACTAATCAAACGAAGTAAGAACTAGTCAATAAAGGCTCACAAGGTTGAATTCTAACTATTTATGTGATTTCCCAACCTTTCCCATGAGTTTCCCAAATTCCAACCCCGGGCCCACGTGCCTGGACCCCGAGATTTTTCGAAGAAAGTTGTTCTCTATCACCTAAGGATCACAATATATGATTTCTAGTCCATTACATAGTTATTTACGTGGTTAAATCTTAAGCTTATTTAAAACCTAGGTCTAGCTCTAATCCTTTGATTTTACCACATTTCTAATGTTTAATCTACCTATTATACAAGTACTTAAGCTAAAAATGTAAAGGAATTACTTACCTTGACAATCTATGTGGAAACCCTCCCTTGGAAGCTCCCAATTTGCCCAAATGTGGAGTGAGTAATGGCAAAAATGAAGGTTGGGTTCGTACTAAATGAACCTATTCTGCCCAGCTAATTTCGCTTATGCGGCAGAATTTCCGCTTCTGCGGAAGCTGGGCCGCTTCAGCGGATTCGGGCAATCAGGGCTAGACTGCTTCTGCATTCCGTGGCCACTTCTGCGGTTTCCCCATGCCTGAGCCCTTTCCGCTTCTGCGTCCTGTCGACCGCTTCTGCGGTCCAAGAGCCGCAGAAGTGGTTATGATAGAAGCAACAAAGTTGGTTTTTCCTAAGTTTTAAACTTCACTCGAACCTCGACCATTCAACGCTCGGGGCTCCCGAGCCCCGCCCAAACATACCGTCAAGTCTGAAATCACGAGGCGGACCTACTCGAACCCTCGAAACACTCAAAATAATGCTAATTCAAGGAGTCGAACCCCAAAACCAATTGAATCAACTTAATGAACTTCAAGTTCTTAATTTCCTTTCAACGGGTCAAAATGCCCTTAAACTACTCGGATAGACACCAAATTTTACGGGTAGGTTTTAACTGATATTTTAGACTTGTACCAGTTTTCGGAATCAAAATCCGAATCTGATACCTAGGAAAACAATGATTTTTTTGTTTATTTAAAACTTTGAAACTTAAACTTAATAATTTCACATAAAAATTGATTACTCGGGCTAGGGACCTCGGAATTTGATTCCGGGCATACGCCCAGGTCCCATATTTTCCCACGGACCCTCAGAAATTTTCAAATCATGATTTCAGGTCCGTTTCCCCAAAATGTTGGCCGAAGTCAAACTTGACCTTTTTTAAGGAACTTAAAGAAGCAACTAGGCTTATTCTTGCTCAAAACTCTTCTAACTTCCGAACCACTCGTCCCCGCAAGTCATAAATTAGCTAAAGCAAGCACGAGAAGTTTTATTTAAGGGAACAGGGTTCTAAACGCAAAATGACCAGTCGGGTCGTTGCATCCTCCACCTCTTAAACAAATATTCGTCCTCGAACGGACATAGAAAAGTACCTGGACTGCTGAATAAATGGGGATATCGGCTCCGCATGTCCTCCTCGAACTCCCAGGTCGCCTCCTCAACCGGTTGGTTCCTCCACTCAACTCTTATCGCAGAAATCCTCTTGTACCTCAACTGGCGGTCCTGTCTATCAAAAATGGAAACCTGCTCTCCTCATAGCCCAAGCTCTTGTCTAGCTTAATGGTACTGAAATCCAACACGTGTGAATAGTCGACATGATACTTCCGAAGCATCGATACATGGAAAACTGGATGAACTCCTGATAAACTGGGAGGTAAAGCAAGCTGATAGGCAACCTCTCCAACTCGCCTCAACACCTCAAAGGGGCCAATAAACCTTGCGCTCAACTTGCCTTCTTTCCGAACCTCATAATGCCCTTCAAGGGTGAAACCTTCGAGAGAACCTTCTCGCCAACCATAAATGATGCATTGCGCGCCTTCTGATCCGCATAACTCTTCAGCCAGGACTGAGCTGTGCGGAACCTCTCCTGAATCAACTTTGCCTTATCCAAGGCATCTGAACCAAATCCGTACCAAGCAACTTAGACTCACCAGGCTCAAACCACCCGATAGGAGAACGACAACGCCGACCATACAATGCCTCATATGGGGCCATCTCTATGCTGAACTGATAGCTGTTATTATATGCAAACTCCGCCAAGGGTAAGAACTGATCCCACTGCCCTCCAAAGTCAATCACACATGCTCTAAGCATATCCTATAAAATCTGAACTATCCGTTCCGACTGCCCGCCAGTCTGAGGATGGAATGCCGTGCTGAGCTCCACGCAAGTCCCCAACTCACTCTGAACAGCTCTCCCAAAATGGGAAGTGAACTGAGGGCCTCTGTCGGATATGGTGGAAACCGGACACCGTGCAGCCTGACTATCTCTCGAATGTAAATCTCAGCATATCTCTCCGTTATATAAGTAGTCGCCACTGGAATGAAGTGGGCCGACTTGGTAAATCTATCCACAATAACCCACACTGAATCCACCTTCCGCAAAGTCCGCGGCAACCCAACCACAAAATCCATGGTGATGCGCTCCCACTTCCATTCCGGAATGGGCATCTGCTGAAGTAGGCCACCTGGCCTCTGGTGCTCATAGTTGACCTGCTGGCAATTCAAGCATCTAGCAACATACTCCACTATGTCCTTCTTCATCCTCCGCCACCAGTAGAGCTGTCTCAAGTCACGATACATCTTCGTGGCACCCAAATGAATGGAGTACCTCGAACTTTGGGCCTCCTCTAGAATCCTCTCTCGCAAGCCATCAACATTAGGGACACATACACGGACCCGAAGCCGTAATACACCATCCTCGCCAATAAAAATCTCCTTGGCACCTCCCTGAAGTACCGTCTCTCTGAGAACCGCCAAATGTGGATCATCGAACTGTCGGGCCTTAATCTGCTCCAATAACAAAGACCGAGCAACCTCACATGCTAGAACCCGACTGGGCTCTGAAATATCCAATCTCATAAGTCTATTAGCTAAAGACCGAATGTCCAAAGCTAATGGTCTCATCTCGGTAGGAATGAATGCCAAGCTACCCATACTCTCCGCCTTCCTACTCAAGGCATCCGCGACCACATTGGCCTTGCCTGGGTGATAAAGAATGGTAATGTCATAATCTTTTAGTTACTCCAGCCACCAGCGTTGCCTCAAATTAAGATCGCTCTGCTTGAACAAATGCTTCAAGCTGTGATGGTCTGTATAAACCTCACATGGCACTCCATATAAATAATGCCTCCAAATATTAAGAACATTAACAATCGCCGCCAACTCTAGATCGTGCACAGGGTAACCTTTTTCTTGAACTTTCAGCTGACTTGAAGCATATAAAATAACTCGCCACTCCTGCATCAATACACATCCCAAGAAAACGCGAGAAGCATCACAATACACTGTATACATCCCTGAACTGGAAGGCAATACAAGAACTGGTGCCGTGGTCAAAGTCATCTTGAGCTTCTAGAAGCTCTTCTCGCAATCATCGGACCAACAGAATGGAGCACCCTTTTGGATCAATCTGGTCAGAGGTGACGCAATAGATGAAAAGCCCTGCACAAATCGCCGATAATAGCCTGCTATCCCCAAGAAACTCCTGATCTCGGTCACTGAAGTAGGACGTGGCCAACTCTGAACTGCCTCAATCTTCTTGGGATCCACTTTAATACCCTCTCCTGACACTACATGCCCCAAGAATGTTACTGAATCCATCCAAAACTTGCACTTGGAGAACTTAGCATAAAGCTTCTGCTCTCGCAAGGTTTGAAGCACTACTCTCAAATGCCGCTCGTGCTCCCCTAGGCTACGCGAGTATATCAAGATGTCGTCAATGAAGATGATAACAAAGGAATCAATATAGGGCCTGAACACCCTGTTCATCAAGCCCATAAATGCCATTGGAGCATTAGTCAAGCCAAAGGACATCACCAGGAACTCATAATGGCCATACCGAGTCCTGAATGCGGTTTTTGGAACATCCGAGTCCCGAATCTTCAGCTGATGATACCCTGACCTCAAGTCAATCTTAGAGAACATCCTAGCACCCTGCAACTGATCGAACAATCATCAATACGGGGCAATGGATACTTGTTCTTGATGGTGACTTTGTTCAACTGGCGGTAATCAATACACATCCGCATAGTCCCATCCTTCTTCTTCACGAATAGCACTGGTGCAGACCAAGGCAATACACTGGGCCTAACAAACCCCTTTGCTAAAAACTCCTCCAACTGCTCCTTCAGCTCTATCAGCTCCTTAGGAGCCATACGGTACGGTGGGATAGATATAGGCTGAGTTCCTGGAGCCAAGTCAATACAGAAATCAATATCACGGTCCGGAGGCATGCTAGGAAGATCAGAAGGAAAAACATCGACGAACTCTCGGACTACTGGCACTGAATCAATCGTCGGAGACTCTGCGGTGGTGTCTCGCACATAAGCTAAATAATCCAAACACCCTTTCAACCATGCACTGAGCCCTCATGAAAGAAATAACCCTGCTAGGCGTATCAACTGTGGAACCCTTCCACTCCAATCTTGGCAACCCTGGCATCGCTAGAGAAATAGTCCTGGAATGGCAATCTAGAACGGCGTGATATGGAGATAACCAATCCATGCCCAGGATAACCTCAAAATAGATCATATCGAGCAACATAAGATCTGCTCTAGTCTCATAACCACAGATAGTAACCACACAAGACCGGTAGATCCGGTTCACAACCACAGAATCACCCACAGGAGTGGACACGTGAACAGGAATACCCAAAGGCTCAGGAGAAATAGCCAGGAAACGAGCAAACAGAGACGATACATATGAATAAGTAGACCCTGGATCAAATAATACTGATGCATCTCTACCACTGACGGAAATAATACCTGTGATGAGGCATCTGAGGCCAATGCATCTGGCCTGGCTGGAAGAGCATTGAATCTAGCTGGAGCACCAGTTGCCTGGCCTCCAACTGACTGAGTAGTAGCTGGTTGACCTCTCTCTGTCTGGACTTTACCCCTAGAACGGCCTCTACCAGTCTTCCCTCCACCTCTAGGCAGCTGGGCCGCTGGTACTGGAGTCATGGGCTTCTGCCCCTGTTGTACTGCCTTGCCCCTAAGCCTGGGGCAGTATCTCCTCATGTGGCCTACGTCCCCGCATTCAAAACAACAAGGTGCGGTGGCCTGCTATCCGTATGGCTGACCCTGAACACCAAAAGGCCCACTAGAAGAAGCCTGAATAGCCGGTGGGCGGTGAGAACTCTCCGACACGGCACTGAAATAAGAACCGGAAGACTCCGGAGGACCTGAATACCCACTGGATGAACCCTGAATAGCTGGAGGGCGATAAGAACTCTCTGGCTTGGCGCTGAATAGGGGCGTGCTGGAGCACCCCGAGCCGGTGGTGGTGTTGGAGCTGGAGCTGGAGGCCTACTGGGCTGACCCTTCCCAAAGTGACCTCTGCCCCTGGCTGGGGCGCCTCTAAACTCTACTGAGAATTTGGCCCTCTTATCTTGCTTTATCTGCTCTCTACCCCTCAAACTGTAACCCTCAATCCTGCGGGCAATCTCAAGTACCAGCTGATATCCAGTGCCCATCTCTACTCACGAGCCATACCCGACCGGATAGTAAGATGTAACCCCGCAACAAACCTCCGTACTCTCTCTGCCTACGTGGGAAGTATCATGAGTGCATGGCGAGACAACTTCGAGAACCTCGCCTCATAGTCGTTCACTGACATATGACCCTGCTCCAGATACTCAAACTGGTGACGTGGCTCTTCTCTCTCAGAGGGTGGAATGTACCGATCAAGGAACAACTGAGTGAACTGACCCTAAGTGAGGGGAGGAGTGCCTGCTGGCCTGCTAAGTAAGTAAGACAGCCACCATCTACTGGCCCTGCCCTCCAGCTGAAAAGTAGTGAAGTCGACTCCATGCGACTCTAATATCCTCATGTTGTGTAGTCTATCCCTGCACCTGTCAATGAAATCATGGGCATCCTCATGACGTTCGTCCCCGAAGACAGGAGGGTGCAACCTGGTCCATCTGTCTAACAACATATGTGGATTGCCGTCCACAACTAGCCTGGGCTGGGGTGCCGCTGCAGCAACTGGCGGAGCCCCCTTCGCGGGTAGTACACCCGGAGTATGATAAACTGCGGCTGTATGACCTGGAGCCTGTGCGGTAGGGGTCTGTGCTCCCCTCCCGCCTGTGAGGTAGCCGGATCTGTTGGAAATAAACCATCCTGAGTCATGGTGTCCATGAACTGGAGCATACGGCCCATGACCTCCTGAAATCCCGGTGCAGTCATGAAATCCACCGGAGTAGGCACAGCTGCGGGCACCTCGCCCTGCTACACAACAGTGGGATCCCTCGTAGGACCTGCTGGTGGTACATTTGGAATAGCTCTGGGACGCCCGCGTCCCCTACCATGGGCTGGTGCCCTTCCCCAGCCTCTCCCTCGGCCTCTAGCAACGGGGGGAGCAGCTCCTCCCGGGTCCGAAACATCGGCGGTACGAGTCCTCACCATCTGTGAGAGAATAGAAGAGGAAACTTAGTACACTGACCACTGCACGGTGGAAAATGAATAAAGAGTAGTCTTTCCTAACACCCAATAGCCTCTCAAAGATAAATACAGACGTCTCCGTACCGATCTACAAGACTCTATTAGGTTTGCCCATAACTTGTGAGACCTACGTGAACCTAGTGTTCTGATACCATGTTGTCACGACCCATTTTACCATAATAGGTCATGATGGCACCTAACACCATTGTTAGGCCAGCCGATGCGTAAATGTGATTAAGTTCTCATTTTACCTTAGCCAATAAACAGTTATACTAGATATTCGAATATAAAAAATAAGACCAGTAAAGATCATAAAGTGCTCAAATAGCAGTACAACCCCAAAATGAATGTCTACTACTGTGTGTGCCAGAACCTGGTGTCATAAGCTACGGGCGACTAGTAGAATGTACTCAAAAGAATAATACACTATCCTACTGTCTGAATCAGGATAGACAGAAACAAAAGTACAAGAAAGGACTTCTTCGGATGCGGACCGACATGAGAGAGAAGCAGCGCACCTAGAAGTCCCCAAGCATGCTCATTGCTGCGCACCAGGATAATGTCCAGATCCACCTGCCTCAAAGCCTGTACATTTAAGTACAGAAGCGTAGCATGAGTACATAAACCACATATACTCAGTAAGTATCCCGTCTAATCTTGAAGAAGTAGAGACGAGAGGTCGACTTGATACTTACTAAGGTCATGATAATATAATTTAATAAAGTGAGATATACAGCATAAAACATTTCCAATAACACAAGTTTAATAGAAGAATCATATTCATGTTCTTGTCATAATTTAATTACCAGTTTTCCCTTTTTCATATTGAATGAGTGATCATGCCATAACTAAATGTAAGCATATAGATCATGCATAATCATGTCGAGGTCGACGGCCCGCTCCAACAGAAAATAAATTGTGCACTGCCGAGGGTCGAGCGACACGAACCATAGATGCATCTATTATCACCGAGGCGATCGGCCCGATCCATAATCATCAAGAAAATATCAAGAAACGCACATAAGGCTCAATTACATACAAGGGAACTCCTACCAAGGCTCAACAAACTCATATGTTCACTTTCATTTCCTCAAATCTCTAGCAACCCCGAATTATTATATTGGCAATTTAAAATAAGAGATATTCCCGAATTAAATATGATGTGGGTCCAAAACTACCCAAACAATTATGATATAGTAGCTACGCACGGACTCTCGTCACCTAGTACGTGCGTAGCCCCCGTATTTAGCAACAATTACTCATTTACAATTCTATGGGGACAATTCTCTCTTACAAGGTTAGAAAGGAGACTCACCTCGCTCCAAAGTGCACTCCCAAAGTCCAAGAACGAGCCCAAGTCCTTAATTCGAAGCCGGACAATTCGCAAACTAATCAAACGAAGTTTGAACTAGTCAATAAAGGCTCACAAGGTTGAATTCTAACTATTTAAGTGATTTCCCAACCTTTCCTATGAGTTTCCCAAATTTCGATCCCGGGCCCACGTGCCCGGACCCCGAGATATTTCGAAGAAAGTTGTTCTCTATCACCTAAGGATCACAAATATATGATTTCTAGTCCATTACATAGTTATTTACGTGGTTAAATATTAATTTTTTTTAAACCCTAGGTCAAGCTCTAATCCTTTGATTTTACCACATTTCTAGTGTTTAATCTACCCATTATACAAGTACTTAAGCTAAAAATGTAAAGGAATTACTTACCTTGGCAATCTACGTGGAAACCCTCCCTTGGAAGCTCCCAATTTGCCCAAATGTGGAGTGAGTAATGGCAAAAGTGAAGGTTGGGTTCGCACTAAATGAACCTATTCTGCCCAGCTAATTCCGCTTCTGCGGCGGAATTTCCGCTTCTGTGGTGTCCGCTTCTGCGGAAGCTAGGCCGCTTCAGCTGATTCGGGCAATCTGGGCTAGACCGCTTCTGCGATCAGTGGGTCGCAAAGGCGGGACCGCTTCTGCGGTCCCAGGGCCGCTTTTGCGATTTCCCCATGCCTGAGTTCTTTCCGCTTCTGCATTCTGTTGACCGCTTCTGCGGTCCAAGAGCCGCAGAAGCGGTTATGACAGAAGCAGCAAAGTTGGTTTTTCCTAAGTTTTCAACTTCACTCGAACCTCGACCATTCAACGCTCTGGGCTTTCGAGCCCTGCCCGAACATACCGTCAAGTCTGAAATCACAAGGCAGACCTACTCGAACACTCGAAACACTCAAAACAACGCTAATTCAAGGAGTCGAACCCCAAAACCAATTGAATCAACTTAATGAACTTCAAGTTCTTAATTTCCTTTCAATGGGTCAAAACGCCCTTAAACTACTCGGATTGATACCAAATTTTACGGGTAGGTCTTAACTGATATTTCAGACTTGTACCAGGTTTTGGAATCGAAATCCGAATCCGATTCCTAGAAAAACAATGATTTCTTTGTTTATTTAAAACTTTGAAACTTAAACTTAACAATTTCACATAAAAATTCATTACTCGGGCTAGGGACCTCAAAATTCGATTCCGGGCATACGCCCAGGTCCCATATTTTCCCACGGACCCTTAAAAATTGTCAAATTACGATTCCGGGTCCATTTCCCCAAAATATTGACCGAAGTCAAACTTGACCTTTTTAAAGGAACTTAAAGAAGCAACTAGACTTATTCTTGCTCAAAACTCTTCTAACTTCCGAACCACTCGTCCCCGCAAGTCATAAATTAGCTAAAGCAAGTGCAGGAAGTTTTATTTAAGTGAACGGGGTTCTAAAACGCAAAACGACCAGTCGGATCGTTACAAACAATTTTCTTAAACTCAAATATTATAAATGTGCAGGCATGAAGTACAAATAGCACGTTAATATCTCTAATAGATAAGAGGGTATTTACCATTCAATCCATTTTACAGCTCGACAATTCCCAGTTGCTCGCCCACTAGGGTTGTATATAGACCGGGTTGGTTCGGTTTTTATCAAATTCAAACCAAACCAACTATATCGGATTGGATTGGTTCAGTTTTGTCGAATTTTTCGGGTTTTCGAGTTTTTTATTACTTAAATATTATTTCAATCCTACTTTGTTAATTTTTTTTGTAAGTAAATATATGTTTTGTAAAAATATAAAAAATTGACAAATATATTATCTATTAAAATATTCTTATGAAAGAATTCTCTTAGTAACACATAATAGTTATTTTTTTAGTCGTCTGACAATAATATTTCGTTGATGTACACTTTCAAGGTTAACCGAATTTAGTAATTAAACATAAAAATCAATATGATACCTAAATAATAATAATCACTTCTCATTTGAAAAAGATATAACAATTTAGTAGATCTTAACATATGATATGAATATGGAAGAACAAAAAGATTGACACATTTCAGTAACACTTGATGAAAAAGTGATTATACAACCCATTATTTAAGGTTAATAAATATGGAGAACTTCATATATTATTAAATATTATATCCCGCAAGATAATCCCAAATATTTTTAGATACTTTTTTAAAGAAAATTCTATATAAAATCTTTAAAGTATATATAAAAATTATATGTCGGTTTGGTTCGATTTTTTTTAACTCAATATCAAACCAAACCTAGTCGAGTTGTTTAATCGGTTTGGTTTGACTTTTCGGTTTGGTGCGATTTACCGGTTCGATTTGTACACCCCAATCGCCCACCAAACGTTTTCAAATTAAATTTAGTCCCAAAGAAAAAGTTTAAGGTTTAGTAGTAAAGAAGTTATAAACCTGGCCGATCTTTTTGTTCACAAATAAATTATAGTTTACTCTTATTTATCATAAATCATAATAAACTTACGGAACATTAACTTAATGTCACGACTCGAATTTTTCACCCTCGGAAGTCCTGATAGTGCCTACTTGTGGAAGCTAGGCAAGCCAAACTTGCTTATTTTTTTCATTAACATACAAATCCTTTTAACGATTCTTCGACAATAATATATAAACAATGAAATTCAACAATGATAAGCGGAAGTCTTAGCATTAAATAAAACTGAATAGCAAAGTGGAAAGTTCAACAAATCCTCTACCCAAGATTTCCAAATAAGAGTCGTCCAGTAACAAAGAAAAACAATACAACTCAATAGTATATAATGAAACAGAAATCAACAAGTGCACGGCATCATCCTTCCTGCTTTTACTCTCATACTCACCAGGCAATAACATGTGCACGGCATCACCCTTCGTCCTTTTACTCTCATTCTTCGCATATATCAATAGAATTGGCATGGAATGGTACATCGTGCAGCACGACAACACCCTTCGTGCTTTAACACTCTTTTCTCATAATAAGCAAAACAATGCACGACATCACCCTTCGTGGTTTACACTCTTTCCTTACCATAAACAAACTATGTACGACATCACCCTTCGTGCTTTAACAGTCTTCCTCACCCAAACAACAATCACAAACAAGGGCAAGGGAATAAATAAACAATGATGGAAACCCCGGCAAGGGAATAAATCATTACCTCTTTTTCTTCCTTTAACTTTCATCTCATAGTTCACATTACCACTTGAGCTAATGCTCCAAGGTTTTACTTATCTCATATACCTTCACAATTCACATTTCAACTCGAGCCAATGCTCCACGAAGTTCAAATATCGCAATTTCTTTCACAAGCTCTTTATAACATATGGGAGTCATCAATTAAGCATGGAAGGCATAACAACATCCCAACTATTCGCAAAATAAGGACTCACGGTCATGCTAGACACCAATGTATAGATACTCTTCACCATGCCTATACATCGTACTCGACAATTAGCAAGTAGGAAACAAGACTCAACTCATATTCCCTCAAGCTAGGGTTAAACCAAACACTTACCTCAAAGCCTTAAACTCAACTCAAGCCTCAACTATGGCTTTACCCCATGATTCCATCTCCAATCCGCTCGAATCTAGCGACAAATTACTTAATTACTTTAATAAACACTAAATGAATCAATTTGAATGCATAAAAATGAATTTCCCTAATTTTCCCCAAAAATTCCAAAATCGCCCCCCGGGACCACGTGGCCAAAACCTAAGGTTCGAACCAAAACCCGGTTACCCATTCCCCCACGAACTCAAATATATAATTTGTTTTGAAATCGGACCTCAAATTGAGGTCCAAATCCCCAATTTTTAGAAAACCTAGGTTCTACCGAAAACTCCCAATTTCACCCATGAAAATCATTGATTTTAGGTAGAAAACATGTTAAATGATGTTAATGATTGAAAGAATTGAGTAAAAATTGACTTACGAGTGATTTGGAATGAACTTATTCTTGAAAAAATCGCCCAAAGGTGTTTTGAAAATGGGGTGAAAAGTGTCTTAAAATCGACTAAGTATAAAAAAAAAATGCAGGTTGCAAATGTCGCAATTGCGAACCCCGACCAATTTATAGGAATTGCGAACTCTGCTTCGCATTTGCGAAGCCAGACCTTACAGGAGACCTTCGCATTTGCGAACTTGGTCTCGCATTTGCGAACCTCTGACTTCGCATTTGCTATCCTAGGCAGGCCTGGGCTGGTTTCGCATTTGCGAACCAGCCTTCGCATTTGCGAACCAGGCTTCACAAATGCGAAGCCTGTAGGCCTGTTCACACCAGATTTTTCAATGTTTAAAACTACACTTCGACGCCTATCCAAAACTCACCCGAGCCCTCGGGGCTCCAAACCAAATATGCACATAACCTCAAAAACATCCTACGAACTTATCCGTGCGATCAAATCGCCAAAATAACATCATATACAATGAATTAAACCTCAATTACTTCCAAGTTTTCATAAAACATCAAATTTCTATTTTAAGTCCGAAACACGTCAAACGACGTCCGTTTTCAACCAAATTTTACAAAAAGCGCTTAAACCATATATAAGACTTGTACCGGGCGCCGGAACCAAAATACTAGCCCGATACCACAGTCTTTTAATCAAGTTTTATTTCTAATTTCCTTAATAATTTCAGAAAATAATTTTACTCAAAAATTTATTTCTCGGGCTTGGAACCTCGGAATTCGATTCCGGGCATAATACCGAGTCCCATATTTTTCTACGAACCCTCCGGGACTGTCAAATTACGGGTTCAGGTCCGTTTACCCAAAATGTTGACCAAAGTCAAACTTATTCATTTTAATACCAAATTTTAGTATTTTTCATAGAATTTCACATTTAGGCTTTTCGGTTATGGGCCCGGACTGCGCACAGAATTCGAGGCGACAAAAAATGAGGTTTTCAAGGCCTCGGAAGCATAGAGTGAATAAGAAAAAGAGGTGGGTCATCACATTTTCCACCTCTAAAACAACCGTTCGTCCTCGAACAGAAAAAAGAAAGAAGTACCTAGGTCGGGGAAAAGATGAGGATAACGACTCCGCATATCAGACTCGGACTCCCAAGTCGATGCCTTAGGAGGCTGACCTCTCCACTGAACACGAACAGAAGGAAAACTCTTGGATCTCAACTGACGAACCTGCCGGTGTAGAATAGCTACCGGCTCCTCCTCATAAGACAAGTCCTTGTCCAATTAGACAGTGCTGAAATCTAACACGTGGGCTGGATCGCCGTGATACCTCCGAAGCATGGATACATGAAAAACTAGATGCACGGCTGATAAGCTAGGCGGCAATGAAAGTCTATAGGCCACCTCTCCCACTCGATCGAGAATCTCAAACGGACCAATAAACCTAGGGCTAAGCTTGCCCTTCTTCCCAAACCTCATCACGCCCTTCATAGGTGACACTCGGAGCAATACCCGCTCACCAACCATGAAAGCTACACCTCGAACATTATGATCTGCATAGCTCTTTTGCCTGGACTGAGCTGAACGAAGCCTATCCTGAATGATCTTGACCTTGTCCAAGGCCTCTTGAACCAAATCCGTACCTATCAACCGAGCCTCTCCCGGCTCAAACCAGCCAATCGGAGACCGACACCGCCAACCATATAAAGCCTCGTAAGGAGCCATATGGATGCTCGACTGGTAGCTGTTGTTGTAGGCTAAAGGCAAGAACGGATCCCACGAACCTCCAAAGTCAATAACACAAGCTCGAAGCATATCCTCCAAAATCTGAATAGTCTGCTCGGACTGACCGTCCGTCTGGGGATGAAATGCTATGCTCAGCTCAACCCGTGTGCCCAACTCTCGCTGAACTGCTCTCTAAAAGCGCGAGGTGAACTGCATAACCCGGTCTGAAATGATAGATGCAGGCACACCATGAAGGCATACAATCTTCCGGATATAAATCTCAGCTAATCTCTCGGATGAATAGGAGACTGCCACAGGAATAAAATGCGCTGACTTGGTCAGCCTATCAACAATGACCCAAACTACATCGAACTTCTTCCGAGTCAACGGAAGTCCAGTAACGAAGTCCATAGTGATCCGCTTCCACTTCCAATCGGGAAGCTCAATCCTCTGAAACAAACCACCAACCCTCTGATGCTCATACTTAACCTGCTGACAATTCAAACACCGAGCCACATATTCAACAATATCCTTCTTCATTCTATGCCACCAATAATGCTGCCGCAAATCCTGATACATCTTCGCGGCGCCCGGGTGAATAGAATACCGGGAACTATGAGCCTCCTGCAATATCAACTTTCGAAGTCCATCCACATTAGGCACACATACTCGGCCCTGCAATCTCAAAACTCCATCATCACCTAAGGTAACCTACTGGGCACCTCCACGCTGCACCGTGTCTCTAAGGACACACAAATGGGGATTATTAAACTGCCGACCACGGATACGCTCCAATAATGAAGAACGAACGACCGTGCAAGACAACACAAGAGTGGGCTCAGAAACATCTAGTCTCACGAACTGATTGGCCAAAGCCTGAACATCTAAAGCAAGCGGTCTCTAACTGACTAGAATATAAGCAGGACTGCCCATACTAGCTGACTTCCTACTCAAAGCATCGGCCACCATATTGGCCTTCCCTGGATGATATAAAATGGTGACATTATAATCTTTCAACAACTCCAACCACCTCCTCTGCCTCAAATTTAACTCCTTTTTCTTCAACAAGTACTAAAGACTCTTGTGATCAGTGAACACCTCACATGCCACACCATACAAATAGTGCCTCCAGATCTTCAATGCGTGAACAATAGATGCCAACTCCAAATCGTGCACTGGATAGTTCTTCTCATGAATATTCAACTGCCTCGAAGCATAGGCAAATAACCTTGCCATCCTGCATCAACACTGCACCAAGCCCAATACGGGAAGCATCATAATAAACGGTATAAGGCCCAGATTTTGTGGGAAAAACCAACACCAGTGTCGTAGTCAGAGCTGTCTTGATATTCTGAAAGCTCGCCTCACACTCATCTGACCATCTGAACTGGGCACCCTTCTGGGTTAACCTGGTCATCGGGGCTGCAATAGATGAAAACCCCTCTACAAACCGACGGTAGTAGCCTGCCAATCCCAAGAAACTCAGAGTGTCTGTAGCTGATGCTGGTCTAGGCCAGTTCTTAACTGCCTCAATCTTCTTTGGGTCCACCCGAATAACCTCTGCTGATACAACGTGACCCAGGAGTGCAACTGAACTCAGCCAGAACTCACACTTGGAGAACTTGGCATATAACTGACTATCCCTCAGAGTCTGAAGAACCACTCTAAGGTGCTTCTCATGCTCCTCCTCGCTGCGGGGGTACACCAAAATATCATCAATAAAGACTATCATGAACATGTCCAAATATGACCTGAACACTCGGTTCATCAACTCCATAAATGCTGCTGGGGTATTGGTCAATCCAAATGAAATGACCAAGAACTCATAATACCCATACCGAGTGCGGAAAGCTGTCTTAGGGACATCGGATGCCCTAATCCTCAACTGATGATAGCCAGATCGCAAGTCGATACCCTAGCACTCTGAAGCTGGTCGAACAAATCATCAATCCTCGGCAGTGGATACTTATTCTTAATCGTTACCTTGTTCAATTACCGGTAATCTATGCACATCCTCATCGATCCTTCCTTCTTTTTGACAAATAACACTAGCGCGCCCCAAGGTGAAACACTGGGTCTAATGAAACCCTTTTCTAGCAAATTCTGCAACTGATCTTTTAACTCCTTCAGCTTCGGCGGGGCCATACGATATGGCGGGATAGAAATAGGCTGGTAGGTCTGAAGGGAAATCAATGTCCCTGTCGGGTGGCATACCCGGTAGGTCTGAAGGGAAAACATCTAAAAACTCCCGGACAATAGGCACAAAATCTATATGAGGACCCTCAACACTTGAATCACGAGCATAGGCCAAATAGGCCAGACACCCCATCTCGACCATGCGTCGAGCCGTCACGTACGAAATGACGTTGCGGGTAGAATAACCTGGAGTGACTCTCCACTCTAAACGAGGCATATCCGGCAACACTAAGGTCACAATCTTGGCATGGAATTCCAAGATAGTGTGATAGTGTGATAGCCAATCCATACCCAATATGATATCAAAGTCAACCATATCTAAGAGCAACAAGTCTACACGGGTCTCAAGACCCCCAATTACTACAACACACGAACGATGGACTCAGTCAACTACGATAGAGTCATCCACCGGTGTAGACACATATACAGAAACACCCAATGCATCACTAGGCATGACCAAGAATGGTGCGAAATAAGATGAAACATATGAATACGTAGACCCTGGATAAAATAGTATCGAAGTATCTCAATCACAAACCAGAACCGTACCTATGATGACTACATCTAAAGCCTCAGCCTCGGGCCTGGCCTGAAGAGCATAACAATGGGGCTGGGCCCCACCACCTTGAACCATATCCCTAGGTCGATCTGCTGCTAGCTGACCTCCACCCCTGGCGGTCTGAGCTCTACCTCAATGACCTCTACCTCCACTTCTAGTACCTCTACCCCCGCCTCTAGCTGGCTGGGCTGGCTGTAGAGCACCTGGTGCCTGAACCATGGCACGAGAACCCTGGTGCTGAGAACTGCTCGGTGCTCGAGAGCAAAATCTGGCAATATGACCCGTGTCACCACAAGTGTAACAAGCCCTGGGCTGCTGAGTCTGCTATCCCTGTCAACCTGAATGGCCTTCACGGAAACTCTAAAGCGGCGATGCACTGATAGAAGCTGGCTGTGCACTGAATGGCTGTTGATCAGAATAATGCCCATGGAAACCACGATCACCTGGGGTACCCTGAGAAACTTGGAGGGCTGACTGGAAAGGCCTGGAAGGCTGACCCCTATCATATGAATCTTTGCCCCCAGATGAGGCACCACTGAATCGGCATGACTGACGGGATCTCTAGTCTGCTCTATCACCACCCCCTATGGCAATACCATCTCGATGCTCCGGGCCACATTGTCCACCTACTAAAAAGTAAGATCATTTCCCGCCTCTCTGGCCATCTGGATACGAATAGGCTGGATGAGTCCATCAATAAACCGTCTCACTCTCTCCCTCTCAGTGGGGAGTATGACAGTAGCATGGCGAGCCAACTCAATAAACCTGGTCTCTTACTGGGTGACTGACATGGATCCCTGATGGAGACGCTCGAACTACCTCCGGTAGGCCTCACGCTGCGTGATAGGGAGAAACTTCTCCAGAAACAACACTGAAAACTGATCCCATGTCAAGGATGGAGACCCTGCTGGTCTAGCAAAGCAGAAATCCCTCCACCAAGTCTTGGCAGATCCAAATAGGCGAAATGCAATGAAATCAACTCCATTGGACTCAACAATACCTATGTTCCGAAGAACCTCATGGTAACTATCCAAATAATCCTAAGGGTCCTCGGTGGGTGCACCGCTGAAAGTAGTAGTGAAGAGCTTGGTGAACCTATCCAATCTCCAGAAAGCATCAGCAGACATAGCTGCCCCGTCACCTGCCTGGGCTACCAGACCCCCCTGAGCTACTCCAACATGCTGAACTGCTGGAGCTGGGGCCAGAACCTCCTCGTCAAATTCGACCTGAGGCTCCGCCACTGGTGCTGCTGCTCGGGGCTGAGCTCTGCCCCTACATCGACCTCTAGCACGGCCTCATCCTCTGCCCCTAGCAAGAGCTGCCTGGGGCTCGGACTGATGATCAGAAGATGAGGAAGCGCGTATTCTCGCCATCTGCGAAAGAACATAGTAAAAATTCGATTAGCATTGAGAAACCAAACCGCACGACAAGAAAGAACAAATGTGAAACTTTTTCTAACTTTGTAGCCTCTAAGGATAAATACAGACGTCTCCGTACCGATCCCTCAGACTCTACTAAGCTTGTCCGTGAGTTGTGAGACCTATGTAACCTAGAGCTCTGATACCAACTTATCACGACCCAGATTTCCCACCCTCGGGAGTCGTGATGGCACCTACTTGTGGAAGCTAGGCAAGCCAAACTTGTTTAGTTTTTTCATTAATATATAAATCCTTTTAACGATTATTCGAAAATAATATATAAATAATGAAATTCAACAATGATAAGCGGAAGCCTCAGCATTAAATAAAACTGAATAGCAAAGCGGAAAGTTCAACAAATCCTCTACCTAAGTCTGGTGTCACTGTACTCACGAACTGCTAAGAATACTAAATACAACATCTGAAAGGAAATATAAACTATTTTTCTCAAACATAATGAGATAACATACTAAAAGAGAGGATAAGGGAATTGCCGGGCCTAGGGACGCCTGCAAGGCTACCTCGGGTCTCGCTGGACTGAAGGCCTGCTCCCCCACTAATGCCGCTACTACTGCTGCTCGAAACCTGGATATGTGCAAAATAGCACAGAGTGTAGTATCAGCACAACCGACGCCATGTGCTCGTAAGTGTCTAGCCTAACCCCGGCGAAGTAGTGACAAGGCTAGACCAGACTACCACATAAACCTGTGCAGTTTCATATATATACAGCGGAATCGAAAAACAAAACATATAACCAATATGGGAGGGGAAACATGCTGTGGGGAGTATAAAAATTTCCAAATAAGAGTCGTCCAGTAAAAAGAAAAACAACACAACTAAATAGTATATAATGAAACAAAAATCAACAAGTGCACGGCATCACCCTTCGTGCTTTTACTCTCATACTCACCAAGCAATAACATGTGCACGACATCACCCTTCGTGATTTTACTCTCATTCCTCACATATATCAATAGAATTGGCATGGAATGGTACATCGTGCGGCACGGCATCACCCTTCGTGCTTTAGCACTCTTTTCTCATAATAAGCATAACAATGCATGACATCATCCTTCGTGCTTTACACTCCTTCCTTACCATAAACAAACAATGCACGATATCACCCTTCGTGCTTTAACACTCTTCCTTACCCAAACAACAATCACAAACAAGGGAAAGGGAATAAATAAACAATGATGGAAACCCCGGCAAGGGAGTACAAGCAAACAATTGAAAACCCGGCAAGGGCACAACATCAATAATCAACAATATCCTGGCACGGGAATAAATCATTACCTCTTTCTCTTCCTTTCACTTTCATCTCATAGTTCACATTACTACTTGAGCCAATGCTCCAAGGGTTTACTTATCTCATATACCTTCACAATTTACATTTCAACTCGAGCCAATGCTCCACGAAGTTCAAATATCGCAATTTCTTTCACAAGCTCTTTATAACATATAGGAGTCATCAATTAAGCATGGAAGGCATAACAACATCCCAACTATTCACAAAATAAGGACTCACGGTCATGCTAGATACCAATGTATAGATACTTGTCACCATGCCTATACATCGTACTCGACAATTAGCAAGTAGCAAATAAGACTCAACTCATATTCCCTCATGTTAGGGTTAAACCAAACACTTACCTCAAAGCCTTGAACTCAACACAGGCCTCAACTATGGCTTTACCCCGTGATTCTACCTCCAATTCACTCGAATCTAGCTAAAAATTACTTAATTACTTTAATAAACACTAAATGAATCAATTTTAATGCATAAAAATAAATTTCCCAAATTTTTCCCAAAAATTCCAAAATCGGCCCCGGGTCCACGTGGCCAAAACCCGAGGTTCGAACCAAAACCCGGTTACCCATTCCCCTACGAACTCAAATATGTAATTTGTTTTGAAATCGGACCTCAAATTGAGGTCCAAATCCCCAATTTTTAGAAAACCTAGGTTCTACCGAAAACTCCCAATTTCACCCATGAAAATTATTGATTTTAGGTGGAAAACATGTTAAATGATGTTAATGATTGAAAGAATTGAGTAAAAATCGACTTACGAGTGATTTGGAATGAACTTGTTCTTCAAAAAATAGCCCAAAGGAGTTGTCTTTTGAAAATGGGGTGAAAGGTGTCTTGAAATCGACTAACTATAAAAAAAATACAGGTTGCAGATGTCGAAATTGCAAACTGGGGTTCGGAATTGCGAACCCCGACCAATTTATAGGAATTGCGAACTCTGCTTCGCATTTAAGAAGCCAGGCCTTACAGGAGACCTTCACATTTGCGAACTTGGTCTCGCATTTGCGAATCTCTAACTTCGCATTTGCGATGAATAACTTCGCATTTGCGATCCTAGGCAGGCCTGGGCTGGTTTCGCATTTGCGAATTAGCCTTCGCATTTGCGAACCAAGCTTCGCAAATGCGAAGCCTGCAGGCCTGTTCATACCATATTTTTGAAAGTTTAAAAATGCACTCCGACGCCTATCCAAAACTCTCCCGAGCCCTCGGGGCTCCAAACAAAATATACACACAACTTCAAAAATATCCTACGGACTTATCCATGCGATCAAATCGCCAAAATAACATCATATACATCGAATTAAACCTCAAAATTCATAATTTCTTCCAAGTTTTCATAAAACATTAAATTTCCATTTTAAGTCCGAAACACGTCAAACGACGTCTAATTTCAACCAAATTTTACAGAAAGTGCTTAAACCATATATAAGACTTGTACCGGGCGCCAGAACCAAAATACAGGCCCGATACCACAGTCTTTTAATTAAATTTCATTTCCAATTTCCTTAATAATTTCAGAAAAATAATTTTACTCAAAAATTCATTTCTCGGGCTTTGAACCTCGGAATTCGATTCCGGGCATACGCCCGAGTTCCATATTTTTCTACGGACCCTCGGGGAATGTCAAATCACGGGTCTGGGTCCGTTTATCCAAAATATTGACCAAAGTCAAACTTATTCATTTTAATATCAAATTTTAGTATTTTTCACAGAATTTCACATTTAGGCTTTTCGACTACTCGCCAGACTGTGCATGCAATTCGAGGCAATAAAAAATGAGATTTTCAAGGCCACGGAAGCACGGAGTGAATAAGAAAAATAGGTGATGACCCTTTGGGTCGTCACACTTAACAACAAGCGTCACTTACTTATCCAAGAAATGTATTCAAACTCATATGACATGTGTCTTATGATATATTTTTCTCATTTAATAATTGATTACTTAAAATATATTCTCATATTTATGGTTTAATTAGTACTTCTCTCTATCTCAAATTATTTATCGTAATTTTTAAATATAATTATCTCAAATTATTTGGCATTTTAAAAGTTTAAGACAAACTTTATTATTATTATTATTATTATTATTATTATTATTATTATTATTGATTAGTAAATTTTTTTGGTCAAAATAAAATTTTTTATTCAATCAATTGTGTATATTTACAACTGCTAATCCTTTTGGGCTCTAGGATTAGTTCTCTTTAGTCAATATCTATCCACTCAGCATCTCATCTATACATTTCATCTATTAATCTGCTGAATCCATATAGGAAAACTGTTTAGACTCTCTCATAGTTTCTGCCATTTGTGGTACCTCTGCCCTCTAATATGTAGTTGGAGGACAATTTCTCTTATTCTGTATTCACTTTCTTTCTTTTCCTGCTGAAATCTCCGACTGTTTCGTTCTTGCCAGACGTGGTATACCGTAGCATCAAACAACCATCTCACAATTTCTTGCCTCGCTCTGCCTGCCTTTGTTCTTTTTGTCATCCCGTTAAGTTCTTCATCCCATGTAGAGATTTGTCTAGGTTCACCTATCCACTAGTAATTATTCTTGAAGACTATAAATACCACAATAATGGAATAATATTATGATTGTTCAAATACCAATAAAACATAAACAAGGGTAAAATAATAAAAAATACCTACTAATTATTTTTTTAAAGGGCATATAAAAAAATACGAGCGACTGTAATAATTAGGTGTGCATACTTTTTTTTTCAATTGTCTCCTCAGCCCTAATCATTAATAAAGTACAACCAAACAAAAATATCAAGTTGTGAAATTAAAGTCGGTTGGACCGTAACTTACCATAAAGTAGGTATACATTAACGAATCTTTATAGGTCATTATTTAATAATAGACACAATAATGTAGATGATGCAACTCGACAGGAAGGGGTAGTAACTAATAAACAAGGCCATCTTCGTATATTACCCCGTTTACAATCTTGATGCGTCTTGTCTCAAATAAAAATTACAACCTTTTCTACATTTTTCGTAAGCTAAGATTCGATTAGATTAGATTAGATATAAACAAATACGAAATTGTTATGTATAGAATTCTATTTGGAGTGAATGTCTATCTTGTAGAGAGTTTTACTTTGTGACTAAGTCATTTTTCCCCTATAAATAGAGGGGTCTTACCTCATTGTAAATCATCCCAAAATTCAATAAGAATTTCTTCTCTCTCTTTCTCTGCAATATTGCTCTTGTTTTTTTTATTATTTTATAACACGTTATCAGCACTGTTTAACCAAAAAATGATAATTTGGTCAAAGCTAGAATTTAAGATAAGAAATCGGGTTACTGATAATCAAGAGACCAAAAAGTACAATAGGCTTTCTTTGAACAAGAATAAACAATAAAGAAATTGTATTCTAATATGATGTCAATGATATTTCGTGTGTTTACAAATGATGAGACCTCCTCCTTTTATAGCTAATAAGGAGTAACAGCTCAATTCCTTAGTATA
>MU760899.1:8010-19933 GCA_026770625.1 Nicotiana glauca
GTAGAAAAATATGGGACGTGGGCGTATGCCCGGAATCGAATTCCGACGTCCCAGGCCCGAGGAATGAGTTTTTCCATGAAATTGTTTTCTGAAAATTTTTAAGGAAAATGAAAATGAAATTTGATCAAAAAGTGATGGTATCGGGCTCATATTTTGGTTCCGACGCCTGGTACAAGTCTTAAATATGTGTTAAGCGCTATCTGTAAAGTTTGGTTGAAAACGGACGTCGTATGACGTGTTTCGGACTACAAGTTCCAAATTTGAAAGTTTATGAAACTTAGAAGAAAATTATGTGTTTTGAGGCCTCATTCTATGTATATGATGCTATTTTGGCGATTTGATCGCGCGAGTAAGTCTGTAGGATGTTTTTGAGGTTGTGTGCATGTTTGGTTTGGAGCCCCGAGGGCTCGGATGAGTTTTGGATAGGTGTCGAGTTGTTTATCTTAAATTTTTGGCTGCAGATTTGCAACAGGTGCTTCAGACCTGCAGGCTTCGCATTCGCAAATGCGAGTATCGCAAATGCGAAGCCTTCTTCGCAAATGCGAAGTTAGCCAGGCCCGCCTGGGATCGCAAAAGCGAAGGATTTTCCGCAAATGCGGACATCGCAAATGCGAACAAAATTCCGCAAATGCGAAGACTGGGCATCTGGGCAGGGTTCGCAAATGCAAAATCTTTTCTCGCATTTCCCAAGTCTAGTGGTCAGGTTCGCAATTCCCAGATCTGCAACCTGCAATTTTTATACTTAGACGATTTTAAGCCTCATTTTTTCATATCTCTCAACCCAAACACCCATTGGCGATTTTTCAAGAACCCTTCCTTCTCCAATCCATATGTAAGTTAATTTTCACTTAATTTCTTTAATCTTTAACATCATTTATCATGTTTTCATCTTAAAATCAAGGTTTTTCATGGGTGAAAATGGGGATTTTGTGTAGAACCTAGGTTTTCTTAAAATTGGGGATTTGGACCTCAATTTGAGGACAGATTTCAAAAAAATCATAGATATGAACTCGTGGAGGAATGGGTAACCGGGTTTTGGTTCGAACCTCGGGTTTTGACCACGTGGGTCTGGGGGCATTTTGGGAATTTTTGAGTAAAACTTTGGGAAATCATTTTGATGCATTCAAGTTGATTCAATTAGCATTTGTTGATACATTCAAGTAATTTGAAGATTCGAGCGGATTTGTGGTGAATTCGAGGGGTAAAGCCATACTAGAGGCTTGAGTGAATTTTTGGAGCAGTTGAGGTAAGTGTTTGATCTAACTTTGGCTTGAGGGAATAGGATTAGAGTGTTATTAATTGATAATTGCTAAATGATCGAGTACGGTGTATAGGCACGGTGACGAGTATCTATACACCGGTGTCTAGCATGACCGTGGGCCTTTGTTTGTGCTTATTTTGGTACATTTTGGGACCCTTCCAGGCTAAATTAATGATTTCTACCTAATGTGAAGGGTATGAGGATTAAATTGTGAATTGTGAATTCTATGGAGCGTTGGCTCGGATGATAAAAATACTATTGAATAAGAAATAAATGAAATGGAAAAAGATGTGATTAATCCCTTGCCGGGATGGTTTGAGTATATTGATTATCTCCCTTGCGGGGATGTCAAAGTTGTTGTTATTGCTCCCTTGCTGGGATTTTAGTTGTTTAATCATGTTTTCCCTTGCTGGGACATATTCTTATTATTGTTCATTCCCTTGCCCGCTTGGTTGTGATTGTTGCTTGGGTGAGGAAGAGTGATAATGCACGAAGGGTCATTCTGTGCCATTGTTGATTATATTATGCACGAAGGGACATTCCGTGCCATTGTTGATTATATTATGCACGAGGGGACATTCCGTGCCATTGTTGATTATTTTATGCACGAAGGGACATTCCGTGCTCCGATTTGATTATATTTGCAAGAAGGATCATTCCGTGCCATGAAATGAGAGTTATGTGAGGAAAGCACGAAGGGTGATGCCGTGCATTTTATTTGATTGCTTTGGGTGAGGATGAGAGTAAAACCACGAAGGTTGATGCCATGTAACTATTGGATTTCTTGTTTCTGTTAATTACTGTTGTGCCCTGTTTCTTATTTAAGTTGAAGACTTTTATATCCGGATTGTACTCCCCCATAGCATGCTTCCCTCCCTTTTTACTACTTAGTTTCGGCATTCTTTCCTGTTATTGCATATGTATATATATTGAACTGCACATGTTGATTTGGTAGTCCTGTCTAGCCTCGTCACTACTTCGCCGGGGTTAGGCCAGGCACTTACCAGCACATGGGGTCAGTTGTGCTGATGCTACACTTCTGTGCTTTTTGTATAGATCACTGTACCGGAGCAGCTTTTGGGCACAGCAGTAGCACATCGAGTGGGAGCTGACTTCAGTCCAGGGACTACGAGGTAGCCTAGCTGGCCTTTGCAGGCCGGAGTCCTTTCTTTATCTTCTGTTTGTTTTCATTGTACCGAGACAGACACTGTGTATGTTTTTTCTAATCAGACTTGTTTGTAGCACTTATTAGTAGCTCGTGAGATAGCGACTCCAGTCTTGGGTAGTGAAATGTTAAGCTTCCGCAATATGGGTTTTCAGTTATTTATGCTATAAAAGACTTCCGCTTTTATTTAAAGGTTTATTATTGTTATTATCGTTGTGTTGTTATCCAAAAAGGTTTAAATGTTTGTCTTGCCTAGCTCCAACAGTAGGCGCCATCACGACTCCCGATGTTGGGAAATCCGGGTCGTGACAAACTGGTATCAGAGCACTAGGTTACATAGGTCTCGCTACTCACGGACAAACTTGGTAGAGTCTGAGGGATCAGTACGGAGACGTCTGTATTTATCCCCCAGAGGCTATGGAGTTAGAAAAAGTTTCACTTTTGTTCTTTCTTGTCGTGCGATTCTGTTTCTCAAATAATAATTGTCTTTCTACTCTGTTCTTTCGCAGATGGAGAGAACACGTGCTTTCTCTTCTACCGTGCAGCAGCCAGAGCCCCCAGCAGCAGCTCCTGTAAGGGGTAGAGGCCAAGGCCGTGCCAGAGGCTGAGGCAGGGGCAGAGCTCAGCCCCGGGCGGCAGTCCCAGAGGTGGAGCCTCATATTGACTGTGATGAGGAGGTTCCAGCCCCAGCAGCCCCGGTGGGCCCAGCTCAGGTCCCATGAGGGGTCATGGTCACCCCAGATCTTTAGGACGCTGTAGTCAGATTGGCAGGCTTTATGGAGAGTGTCACTAGAGCAGGTTTGCTGCCAGTAGCACCAGCCACTTCTCAAGCTGGAGGAGGGGTTCACACTCCTGCTACACGTACTCCGGAGCAGGTAGCTCCCCAGACTCATGTCCCAGTGGTTCAGCCAGCTACGGCAACTCAGCCAGGTATTGCAGCCCAGGACGGCGATGGAGCGGCTATGTCTTCGGATGCCTTGTGGAGACTTGATTGGTTCTCCAAGATCTTCACCACCACATTCAGCGGTGCTTCATCAGAGGATCCACATGATTTCTTGTTCAGCTGTCATGAGATCCTTAGGACCATGAGTATAGTGGAGACCAATGGGGTCGATTTTGCCACCTTCCGGCTTGCAGGATCCGCCAAGACTTGGTGGAGGGATTATTGCCTATCTAGATCAGCAGGGTCTCCAGCTTTGACATGGGATCAGTTCACGGAGTTGTTTTTGGAGAAGTTTCTCCCAGTCACTCAGCGGGAGGCACTTCGCAAGCAGTTTGAGCGCCTCCAGTAGGGCTCCATGACAGTTACACAGTATGAGACTCGGTTTATTGATTTGGCACGCCATACTATTATGATACTCCCCACAGAGCGAGAGAGGGTTCGAAGATTTATCGATGGATTGATTCATCCGATCCTTCTCCAGATGGCATGAGAGCTGGTAGTGATATTTCTTTTCAGGAGGCGGCCAATCCGACCTGCAGGGTTGAGATGGCCCTCACACGGGAAGGTGGTCAGATGTCAGATAAGAGGCCTCGTCATTCTAGTAGGTTCAGTGGTACCTCGTCTGGAGGCAGGGATTCATATGGTAGAGGTCATTCATCGAGACCCTTTCAGTCAGCGCGCCAGGTTTCTCATGGTACTCCAGGCGGTGGTGGTACTCAGCAGCATTATTCATATCAGCAGCCTATAGTGCACCCCCACTTTAGAGCTTTAGGGGAGGACATTCAAGTCAACAGGGCCAGCAGTCGCAACAGCCGAGGTCTTGTTATGGTTGTGGTGAATCCAGTCACATTGTTAGGTTTTGCCCTCGAGCCTCGGGCAGCTCTCAGCAGCAAGGTCCTCGCCCCATGATTCAGGCATCAGGTGATCCACAGCTTGCCCAGCCAACTAGAGGCGGGGTAGGGATCATAAAGGTGGAGGTAGAGACCATAGAGATGGAGCTCGGACCGGCAGAGGTAGGGGTCAGCCAGTAGCCGATCATCCTAGAGACATGGTTCAAGGAGGTGGGGTCGAGCCCCGGTGTTATGCTTTGCCAGCCAGGCCAGAGGCTGAGTCTTCAGATATTGTTATTACAGGTACTATTCTAGTCTGTGATAGGGATGCTTCAGTGCTATTTGACCCTGGGTCTACGTATCCATATGTGTCGTCTTATTTTGCACCCTACTTGGCAATGCCTAGTGATGCTCTGGGTATCCCTGTTTATGTATCTACACCAGTGGGTCATTCTATAGAGGTCGACCGAGTTTATCGTTCATGTGTGGTAGTGTTTGAGGGTCTTGAGACCCATGTTGATGTATTGCTTCTAGACATCGTGGATTTCGATGTTATATTAGGGATGGATTGGTTGTCCCCGTATCATGCTATCTTGGATTTTTACGCCAAGACCGTGACCTTGGCTTTGCCAGATTTGCCCCGATTGGAGTGGAGAGGGAACCCAGGTCATGCAACCCGTAGTGTTATTTCATATGTAAAGGCTCGACGCATGATCGAGAAGGGGTGTTTAGCTTATTTGGCATATGTTCACGATTCCAGTGTAGAGGTTCCTTCTATTGACTCAGTTCCTATTGTTCGAGAGTTCCCCAAGGTTTTTCCTTCAGACCTGCCGGGTATGCCGCCCGATAGGGATATTGATTTCTGTATTGATCTGGCCCCAAGCATGCAACCCATTTCTATTCCGCCGTATCGTATGGCCCCACCAGAGTTGAAGGAGTTAAAGGACCAGCTAGAAGATTTGCTAGAGAAGGGTTTTATTAGGCCTAGTGTTTCTCCTTGGGGCACACCGGTACTATTTGTGAAGAAAAAGGATGGATCGATGAGGATGTGCATTGATTATCGGCAATTGAACAAGGTGACGATAAAGAACAAATATCCACTGCCAAGGATTGATGATTTGTTTGACCAGCTACAGGGTGCGAAGGTGTTTTCAAAGATAGACTTGAGATATGGCTACCACCAGCTAAGGATTAGGGCGTCCGATGTCCCTAAGATAGCATTTCGCACTCGGTATGGGCATTATGAGTTTTTGGTCATGTCATTCGAGTTGACCAATGCCCCAACAGCATTTATGGAGTTGATGAACTGAGTATTCAGGCCTTATCTAGACTTATTCGTGATAGTCTTTATTGATGATATTCTGGTGTACTCCCGCAGCAAGGAGGACCACGAGCAGCACCTCATAGTGGTTCTTCAGACTCTGAAGGATAGTCAGTTGTATGCTAAGTTCTCAAAGTGTGAGTTCTGGTTGAGTTCAGTTGCATTTCTGGGTCATGTCGTATCAGTAGAGGGTATTCAGGTAGACCCGAAGAAGATTAAGGCAGTCAAGAATTGGCCCCGACCAGCTTCACCGATCGAGATTTAGAGATTCTTGGAGTTAGCAGGTTATTACCGTCGGAGGGGTTTTCATCTATAGTAGCCCCGATGACCAGGTTGACCCAGAAGGGTTCCCAGTTCAGGTGGTCAGACGAGTGTGAGGAGAGCTTTCAGAAGCTCAAGGCAGCTCTGACTACGGCACCGATATTCGTTTTGCCCACAGGCTCAGGGCCTTATACAGTTTATTGTGATGTTTCCCGTATTAGGCTTGGTGCAGTATTGATGCAGGATGGCAGAGTCATAGCCTATTCTTCGAGGTAGCTGAAGATCCACGAGAAGAATTATCCAGTCCATGATCTAGAGTTGGAGGCCATTGTTCATACTTTGAAGATTTGGAGGCATTATCTATATGGTGTGACGTGTGAGGTGTACACGGATCACAAGAGCCTTCAGTACTTGTTCAAGCAAAAGGAGTTGAACTTGAGGCAGAGGAGGTGGTTGGAGTTGTTGAAAGACTATGATGTTACTATCTTATACCACCCGGGAAAGGCCAATGTGGTGGCCGATGCATTGAGTAGGAATTCCGCCCGCATGGGTAGTCTTGCTTATGTTCCGGTCAGCCAGAGACCACTTGCCTGGGATATCCAGGCCTTGGCCAATCAGTTTGTGAGGTTGGACATTTCTGAGCCTAGCAGAGTGTTAGCTTACACGGTCGCTCGTTCGTCATTATTTGAGCGTATCCGTGATCGGCAGTTTGATGATCCTCATTTGTGTATCCTGAGAGACACGGTACAACGTGGAGGTGCACGAAGGTGACTTTAGATGATGATGGTGTTTTGAGGTTGCAGGGGCGAGTTTGTGTGCCCAATGTCGATGGGATTCGAGAGTTGATCTTAGCGGAGGCCCGTAGTTCACAGTATTCTATTCACCCAGGCGCCGTGAAGATGTATCAGGACTTGCGGCAGCATTATTGGTGGCGTAGGATGAAGAAAGATATTATTGCATATGTGGCTCGGTGTTTGAACTGTCAGCAGGTCAAGTATGAGCATCAGAGGCCTGGTGGTTTGTTTCAGAGGATTGAGCTTCCCGAGTGGAAGTGGGAGAGGATTACCATGGATTTCGTTACTGGACTTCCGATGACTCAGAAGAAGTTTGATGTTATTTCGGTCATTGTTGATAGGCTGACCAAGTCAGCACATTTCTTTCCTGTTGTAGCCACTTATTCATTGGAGAGGTTAGTTGAGGTCTACATCTAAGAGATTGTTCGCCTTCATGGAGTGCCGGCATCTATCATTTCGGACCGGGGTACGCAATTTACCTCGCACTTCTAGAGAGAAGTACAGCAGGAGTTGGGCACCCAGGTTCAGTTAAGCACAGCTTTCCATCCTCAGACGGACGGCCAGTCCGAGAGGACTATTCATATGTTGGAGGATATGCTCCGAGCCTGTGTTATTGATTTTGGAGTCTCCTAGGACTAGCTTTTGCCTTTAGCAGAGTTTGCCTACAACAACAGCTACCAATCCAGTATTCAGATGGCTCCATATGAGGCGTTGTATGGTAGGCGATGTCGGTCTCCAATCGGATGGTTTGATCCAGGAGAGGCTCGGTTATTGGGTACAGATTTAGTCCTGGAGGCCTTGGATAAGGTCAAGATCATTCAGGACAGGCTTCGTTCGGCTCAGTCGCGACAAAAGAGTTATGGGGATCGCAAGGTTCGAGATGTAGATTTCATGGTTGGTGAGTGAGTATTGCTCCGTGCATCGCCTATGAAGGGCGTGATGAGATTCGGGAAGAAGGGCAAGTTTAGCCCTAGGTTCATTAGCCCATTTGAGATTCTTGATCGTATGGGAGGGGTGTCTTACAGACTTGCCTTGTCACCTAGCTTGTCAGTCGTGCATCAAGTGTTTTATGTGTCTACGCTTCGGAGGTATCACGGCGATCCTACCCACGTGTTAGATTTCAGCACTATCCAGTTGGACAAGTATATGTCCTACGAGGAGGAGCCAGTAGCTATTCTAGACCGGCAGGTTCGACAATTGAGGTCGAAGAGTTTTCCTTTAGTGCATGTCCAGTGGAGAGGTCAGCCTCCTAACACATCGACCTGGGAGTCCGAGTCTGATATGCGGAGCCGTTATCCTCATCTATTTCCTAACTCAGATACTTCTTTATTTTGTCCGAGGACGAACGGTTGTTTTAGAGGTAGAGGATGTGACGACCCAAAGGGTCATCACCTGTTTCCTCATTCGTTCCATACTTCCGAGGCCTTGAAAACCTCATTTTTATTTGCCTCGATTTGCATGCGCAGTCCGGCCATGTAGCCAGAAGGCTTAAATATGAATTATGTGTGGAAAATGATGAATTTTGATATTAATATGGTTAAAGTTGACTTCGGTCAACATTTTTGTCAAACGGACCCGGACCCGTAATTTGACGGTCCCGGAGGGTCCGTAGAAAAATATGGGACTTGGGCGTATGCCCGGAATCGAATTCCGACGTCCCAGGCCCGAGGAATGAATTTTTCCATGAAATTGTTTTCTGAAAATGTTTAAGGAAAATAAAAATGAAATTTGATCAAAAAGTGATGGTATCGGGCTCGTATTTTGGTTCCGACGCCCGGTACAAGTCTTAAATATGTGTTAAGCGCTATCTGTAAAGTTTGGTTGAAAACGGACGTCATATGACGTGTTTCGGACTATAAGTTCCAAATTTGAAAGTTTATAAAACTTAGAAGAAATCATGTATTTTGAGGCTTGATTCTATGTGTATGATGTTATTTTGGTGATTTTATTGCGCGAGTAAGTCCGTAGGTTGTCTTTGAGGTTGTGTGCATGTTTGGTTTAGAGCCCCGAGGGCTCAGGTGAGTTTTGGATAGGTGTCGAGTTGTTTTTCTTAAACTTTGGGCTGCAGATTTGCAACAGGTGCTTCAGACCTGCAGGCTTCGCACTTGCAGATTTGCAACAGGTGCTTCTGGCTCGCAAATGCAAGTATCGCAAATGCGAAGTTAGCTAGGCCCGCCTGGGATCACAAAAGCGAAGGATTTTCCGCAAATGCGGACATCGCAAATGCGAACAAAATTCTGCAAATGCGAAGACTGGACATCCGGGCAGGGTTCGCAAATGCGAACTCTTTTCTCGCATTTCCCAAGTCTAGTGGGTTTGCAATTGTTCGCAATTCCCATATCTGCAACCTGCAATTTTCATACTTAGACGATTTTAAGCCTCATTTTTTCATATCTCTCAACCCAAACACCCATTGGCGATTTTTCAAGAAACCTTCCTTCTCCAATCCATTTGTAAGTTGATTTTCACTTAATTTCTTCTATCTTTAACATCATTTATCATGTTTTCATCTTAAAATCAAGGTTTTTCATGGGTGAAAATGGGAATTTTGGGTAGAACCTAGGTTTTCTTAAAATTGGGGATTTGGACCTCAATTTGAGGTCCGATTTCAAAACAAATCATAGATATGAACTCGTGAGGGAATGGGTAACCGGGTTTTGGTTCGAACCTCGGGTTTTGACCACGTGCGCCCCGGGGAATTTTTGGAATTTTTGAGTAAAACTTTGGGAAATTCATTTTCATGCATTCAAGTTTATTCAATTAGCATTTGTTGATACATTCAAGTAATTTGTGACTAGATTCGAGCGGTTTTGTGGTGAATTTGAGGGGTAAAACCATACTAGAGGCTTGAGTGGATTTTGGAGCATTTGAGGTAAGTGTTTGATCTAACTTTGGCTTGAGGGAATATGATTAGAGTGTTATTAATTGTTAATTGCTAAATGATCGAGTACGGTGTATAGGCATGGTGACGAGTATCTATACACCGGTGTCTAGCATGACCGTGGGTCTTTGTTTGTGCTTATTTTGGCACCTTTTGGGCCTTCCAAGCTAAATTAATGATTTCTACCTAATGTGAAGGGTATGAGGATTAAATTGTGAATTGTGAATTCTTTGGAGCGTTGGCTCGGACGATTAAAATACTATTGAATAAGAAATAAATGAAATGGAAAAAGATGTGATTAATCCCTTGCCGGGATGGTTTGAGTATATTGATTATCTCCCTTGTCGGGATGTCAAAGTTGTTGTTATTGCTCCCTTGCCGGGATTTTAGTTGTTTAATCGTGTTTTCCCTTGCTAGGACATATTCTTATTATTGTTCATTCCCTTGCCCGCTTGGTTGTGATTGCTGTATGGGTGAGGAAGAGTGATAATGCACGAAGGGTCATTCCGTGTCATTGTTGATTATATTATGCACGAAGGGACATTCCGTGCCATTGTTGATTATATTATGCACGAAGGGACATTCCATGCCATTATTGATTATATTATGCACGAAGGGACATTCCGTGCTCCGATTTGATTATATTTGCACGAAGGATCATTCCGTGCCATGAAATGAGAGTTATGTGAGGAAAGCACGAAGGGTGATGCCGTGCATTTTATTTGATTGCTTTGGGTGAGGATGAGAGTAAAAGCACGGAGGTTGATGCCGTGTAACTGTTGGATTTCTTGTTTCTCTTAATTATTGTTGTGCACTATTTCTTATTTAAGTTGAAGACTTTTATATCCGGATTGTACTCCCCCATAGCATGCTTCCCTCCCTTTTTACTACTTAGTTTCGGCATTCTTTCCTATTATTGCACATGTATATATATTGAACTGCACATGTTGATTTAGTAGTCATGTCTAGCCTCGTCACTGCTTCGTCGGGGTTAGGCCAGGTACTTACCAGCACATGGGGTCGGTTGTGCTGATGCTTAACTTATGTGCTTTTTGTACAGATCATGGTACCGGAGCAGCTTTTGGGCCATAGCAGTAGCACATAGAGTGGGAGCTGACTTCAGTCCAGGGACTACGAGGTAGCCTAGCTGGCGTTCGCAGGCCGGAGTCCCTTTTTATATCTTCTGTTTGATTTCATTATACCGAGACAGACACTGTGTATTTTGTTTCTAATCAGACTTGTTTGTAGCACTCATTAGTAGTTCGTTAGATAGCAACTCCAGTCTTGGGTAGTGAAATATTAAGCTTCCGCAATCTTGGTTTTCAGTTATTTATGCTATAAAAAACTTTCGCTTTTATTTAAAGGTTTATTATTGTTATTATTGTTGTGTTGTTATCCAAAAAGGTTTAAATGTTTGGCCTAGCTCCAATAGTAGGCGCCATCACGAATCCCGATGGTGGGAAATCTGGGTCGTGACAAGACCCCTCTGAAAATCGCCCAAACCGAGCTCCCCCAACTCTATTTTTGTCAAAAATGGCCAAAACCCCCATTTTATAGCATTTTACGATTCGGGCACCACAGGTGGCACCGGGCGCTACCTGTGGCGCTGGTTCTAGTAGCCAAAATTAATCCCGGTGCCATGGCTGGCGCCCCGCACTACCCTGGGCGCTGGCAATGGGAAATTATTTTTCCCGGCACGAAAATGGGCATAACTCTCTCATACGATGTCCGAATTGGACGATTCTTTTTTATATGGCTCCAAAATTTCGATACGGATATAATGCTTCAATCAAAATTAAATTTGGATCCCATTTGCTTAATATTATATCACTTATTCGTGAAGAAACGACATCGAAACATTCTTAATTAAGTTCTGTTAACCATACGAAACCTTTCAAATCAATCCGAATATACGCCTAAGTCCGAAACTACCATACGGGGCTATTGTAATCATCGAAACACCATTCCAAAGTCATTTATTCAAAAGTCAGCTCTCCGGTCAACTTTTTCCATTTAAGCTTCGAAATGAGAACTATTCTTTAAATTTAATTCCGAATCTTTCGAAAACCAACTCAACCTCACATGCGGGTCATAATACATATTACTAAGCTTCTCGGGATTTTAAGCCGTTGAACGAGACACAATTTCTTAAAACAAAAATTCGGGTCTTTACAATAACCAAGTGTTGTGGGTGGGGATTACCTCAATGGTAGCACTGATCTCTTGATTCCTACGCACAAAACTATGGACATTAACAAGAGTATGGTCCTATAGAATAATCATACCTCCCGACTGATCGTTAGTCGGTATTTCAATCATGTCAGAGAATCCAAATGGATTCAGGAGAGACATATGGTTGTCCATTCTTGTTTCCAAGAGTGTAACCATGCAAGGTTGATGAGTGTCGATCATCTCCCTAAAATGCAACCTGAAGTTATCATTATCCCCTCCCCCCCCCCCCCCCCCC
>MU760899.1:20164-38025 GCA_026770625.1 Nicotiana glauca
TGAGGTTGCAGTTGTGAAGGCCTCCATTTTCCAGTACCCTTGGTGCATGCACTGGGTTCCTTCTTCGAAAGAGAACCAGTATCATGGCATGTTGCCCTACAGTTGGATCGGCTTGAGGCCTTATGTCCATTGCGCACTTGTAAAGTACCATCGAACATTTGAGAATTTGCCTCTATTCTTGCCTCTCCATGAAGACGAACAACTTTATCTCATCGAGATTTGAATCTTCCATTATTTATTCTGGGATTAATTTGATGGGATCTACTGCCTCTTCCATCATGTCCTCTTGGTGTGGTAGGTTTGTTCGTGGATGGGGGTGTGGTGGACCTTGGTGAGGAGCTGGTTGTGCATGTTGGGCATTTGTTGTTGGATTTTGAGTTGCATGTGCATCCCATGGTGTTGATACCCAATTTTTTCCTCATATATTTCAAATGTACATACACACTTTCAAAATATTGTACATGCATTTACAAACATGCACAAGCATTTTCATAATTTTTCAATAATTTTGAAAGGCCTTAAATTAATTTATTTATGTATTTTTAATTATATAAATATTCAATAATTATTCCTCATATTAGTTTACAATAATTTAATCATCTAAATTCATCATTTATGCTCATATAAGTGTTCAAATATTTTAATTATATTTTTTACAATTACATTTGCATTTTTAAGACTATAATTGCATATTTCGCAATAATAGCCCATACATTTGCATAACTACATTATCTATACAGAAAATGACTTTTTATATTTTTATAATATTAAGTAATTATTTTGAATCATCTTAATGCATAAAAATCATTTTTATCATTTAACTAGCTATTTTTACAAATTATTTTATTAATAAATTGGATATTTAACAAATAGCCCCTTTGACTATATCTAAATTCCTACCACATCCCAATTCCAATTCAAACCCTAGCCCACTTAAAACTAACCCAAACCATAACCCAATCTCCATCTAACCTGACCTAAACCTTCTCTAATCATGGTCGTTGATCTTTGAGATCAACAGTCCACATTTCCCCTTTCCTTTTCTAACCCAAATGAACCCCAAACCCTACGCATTCTCCAAAGACCACCGCCCTTGACTCCCTCTTCTTCTCTGTTCTCTCTGAAGCTATCCCTAACCCTAGCGCCTTCAACCTAAAATTTCCCCAAACCCTTCGATTCTTGCCCGTCCCATGGGGCTCCTCTGTGATTTTAGGCCCCTGCCGGCCTCTTACCTTTTTTAGTTGTTCGATTCTTGCCGTTTTCTGAGGGAATCTAGAAGTGATCCAACTCATAGTCGACCTAGGCTTTTTGTTTTCGTATGATCCCGCCTTGTGTTCATCAATGTTTGTAAGTATTGTTGTCTCTATGGCTATGGTTAGATTTTTCCCTCACCCCGTCCCGTTTTCTCAAAAACCATCATCTTTTCAACTTGAATCTGTTTAGATCCTTGTAGATCTAGAGCGATTTTGAGTTTATCCAGTAGTTTTCTTTAAAAAATAAAATCTGTTGTTCTCTTTATCATTAACTGATTTTGATGTTCCTCCAAATTAAGGTTTCGCTTCCTTAGTGTTTGCTGTTCAGATCTCTTTAGATATGAGAAGATTTCGAGTTCTATAGCATTTTTTCTTTAAAATATCTTTTGTTTTCCTTGCTGTTAATCGATACTAATGTCTCTAAGAACTAGGATTTCACGTTGTTCTGTTTCTGCAAGACTTTTCTAAAAGACTCATATGTGTTTGATTATATTTTTTACTGATTCTTCCATGACTACATTTCAGTCGTTAACTTGTTTTATTGCTTCATTGTTCGCTTCAATATTTGTCCGTTATTCTTAAGTAATTGATTGATTATTCAAACTATCTAGGGTTTGAAATTGTTTTGTTTTGCTGAGGTGATTACTTCCTGTGATTTTTGTTTACTTTTCTTATTTTGGGACTCTTAATTGGTACTACTTGCCTTAATTGTTCCTATTAAGCTTAATTTATGGGCTGACTACCTTACCAACCCCAAATTGGTCTCTATTTACTTGTGTTACCTTATTTGTGTGATTAATTTCCATGTTACTTGCCGAATTTTTAGGGTTCTAATTCTAGTTGGTTATTAGACTTACCACTTACCTTATTTAGACCTCAATTCTGAGTTAGTTTTGGATATAATCCCATAATTGTTGCCTATTGATTGGCCCTGTCACGCCTAATTGATTGACTGATTGTTTTCTTTACCTTATTTGCAAACCTTTAGACTGCTTTACCTTATTTACTTTGCTCAACTCAATATTATATAAGCCTCACTCTTTTTTTAACACACACGCACACAGACATAGAAAGACACACAAAAGTTCTTGCTCTTATCCCCCATCACAATCTTCCTACTCTTTGTTTGTTGCACTATATAGTCGGCTGGAAGCCAAGGCTAGACCTTTGGACCCTATTTTCTTCACTCTTCTATTGCTATTTATTAACTGGTATGCCTCTACTTCTGCTATCAATTCAAACTTCTATATGATCAAATCTGTGTGCTCCTTGTAATCAACATATCTTTTTCTGTTTAATTAAACCTATGTGTTTCCTATAATCAGCATGTCTTTTTCTGTTCGATTAAACCTATGTGTTTCCTGTAATCAGCATGTCTACTTCTGTTTAATTAAACCTATATATTTCCTGCTTTCAGCAGTTTACTTCTATTTTGACTAGACCTGTGTGCTTCCTGCTTTCAACATGTCTACATGTTTGCTTATATGTAAATTAGACCTATATCTACTTATTTCTCAACTAGCATGTTCTTTTTGTCATGTTTTAAGTATTCACCCCTAACAGACTTCTGATTAATGATTTCCATGCTCCCAACCCTTTTGCCCTTCTTTTATGACTGTCTGATTGGTAATCTAGTCCCAGCATGCCATTTGTTTGTTTAATATCTGTCCATATACCCATCTAGTAACAACTAGTAAACTAAGTTGAATCTAGGCAATGTGAAACTTTTCTTGAAGTGATTGTGATCCTATTGCTGTCTACTATTTGATTACTGGAATCTCTGTTTGAATCCCAAGTGTTGAAATGACTCTGTTTGTTCCTATTTACCCTAGAAAATCCAAACTGTTTTCAATTCATAATATTAGAACATCTAAGGTCCTGCCCCTCTAGTGTGAGCACTGTTTAGGATTCCTTGAGACTCCTCTGAACTTTAACACACTGGGGATGGCTCTCCAAAACTTGCTCACAAAAATGTTTCTTTAAAAGTTTTCTGGTGTGAGAATTGCACGGGGTCCATGAGGCCCTTGGGAACTTTGACGCACCAGAAAACCATTGGGTGTACTATGAGAATAATGGCATATTTCAGACTTGGTTAAAGGCATGGCTTCCAGGATTACTTTTGGGCCTATCTAGGCTCCTTATAGTATAGCAGTTCCATTCTGTAATTCATTTATATTTGGTTTGTAATAATAATTCCTTGTAAAATAGATATTGGGGTTATTAGTAAAAATGGGAGGGATTCTTATATATTTTTTTTGGGGAACGGGTAGAAATCATGCTTATAGGTGGCTGCAATGTTTGTTTACTTATGTGCATTAAAAACCATGCCTATAGGACTCATCTAATTCCTTGAATCCTGAATTTTCATCATTAGACTTCTAAGTCGTTACTCAATTTTGCATCGATAATCATGTCTTCAAACCTTCATGTGTGCATTAGCAATCCTGTTTCTAGGAATTTCCTTATTGATGTCTGCTTGGTATTTGATTGATGCTTTACTCGCCTAGATATCATGCCTATAAGGTTTAAATCTATTCTTGCATTTAGATATCATGCCTATAAGGTTTAAAATCATTTTCTACATTTAAATACCATATCTATAAGGTTTTAAATCAGTTCCTACATTTAGATATCATGTCTATAAGATTTTAAATCAGTTCCTACATTTAGATATCATGCCTATAAGGTTTAAGTCAGTTTTTGCATTTAGATACCATGTCTATAAGGTTTAAATCAGTTTCTGCATTTAGATACCATATCTATAAGGTTTAAATCAGTTCATGCATTTAGATACCATGTCTATAAGTTTCAAAATCAGTTTCTGCACTTAGAACTCATGCATATAGGATTTCAACATGTTTTAGAACTTAGAAATCATGCCTACAGGGTTTAAGATAAAATCAGCCGCTAAAATCAGTAATCAGTTTACAGCTTAGACACCTGATTTAAAAAAATCTTGTCCGTTTATTATTTAGGCAATATTGTAGGCTACTTGAGTTCTAGGTTTAAAACTGTTATTTTTTGCTGCTTGAAACCACCCAGATTCAAGAAGTAATTAAATCAGTAGGCAAACTGATTAGGTATGCTGCCCTGCTTTAATAAAATTGTTGCATATGTTGTGCTCATCTAAATATCCTGCTATAGGACTTTTAAATTATTTAAAATTATTTGTTTGAGGCGTGCAATTATTTTTCTATTTGTGGAGATAAATATGAGCCTTTAATTGCATCTGTATTTGATAGTCCTATCTGGCTTTTGTTTGTTGCTTAGTTTTCTCCTTTTAAACAACATAGGCAAGTCTAGAACTTCCTTAAATAGAGGTCCTAAACACCTCCAGGCCCACAGGCAAGGGACGGGTAATGCACGTATAAGGCACGTACTTGATACTAGTAGAGCGCTTAGGTAACAATAATTAAGGGGAGGGTAATCGGGTAGTAAAGGATATGATGACCTATGCGCTAATGCTATGTGTAGCACCCCAATTTGAGGACGATTACCAAGTATTGCGCAAAAGTGATCCTATAGGCTAAAAAACCTAGGACTACTTTTACCCCTTGTTTTAATGTAATATCTATTTGTCTAAATTTCTTTGTTTGCTTATAAGACTAATTCACCTAATTCGAGTTTGGCCGGGACCCACCGTTATGGACCTCAAGGGGTGCCTAACACCTTTCCTTCAAGGCTATTTCGAGCCTTAACCAATCTCTGGTAATGCAAATTGGTTTATGAGTTATTTTCTTTAGGTGCCCTAACGCACCTTAAATCCGTTAGGTGGTGACTCTTCAAAATTCCATACCCAATTCCCAAAATAAAAATGAGTTGTCCCAAAGAAATGTCGAAACACGAACTCCGTTAGGAAAAAGGGGGGCCAACATATGGTGTGAAATTTGGGTTGATGTTGGTGGCAATCTCTGGAGTGAAGAATGGTGGATCCAATTATGGATGAGCAATCTGGATAGGAACAAAGTGGGGTGGTAGATTATATTCTCCCATTATTGTTTGAGTTGCATTGAGGAGTAAGTTTGGTGAAATTGGGTGGGATGTTGTTCAACCAGATATGGTTCATATAGTTGTTCATTGACAACCATATGCCCTACGAGATTAACTGTGCAAGATAGTGAGAGTTGTGGAGTACAATCACTATCTTTCTCCCGTTCAACATGATGTTAAAGGAGATGGTATGCCCCATTAAACCTAGCTCGACCCAGGATAAAGGTTAATCGTTCTCCGACATTGGAGGTTGGATGAATATTGTGGGAGTGTTGGTTATTTGTGGGTTGGTAGGTGTTTGGTTTGCCATTATTTGGGGGCCGATTGAGATGAGAGATTTGTATGAGCCTGTAACGTCTCCTGTTGGAGATGGGAAGTCTTGGCATTTTTTAATGAGGAGGAAGAACTTATAGATGTGTTTGATTTATTTTTGTTGTCTTGGGAATTCACAGAATCGGCGTCAATGAATGTAGAATCACTTTGCATGTTGTTTGTAAGGGGTAGCATATAGGTTTTATTTAGGGGGGAAGTAGATTGGTTTTGGGGTATGTATTCATTAGCATTGGCCATTTGGAGTAAGGGTTTGTCTTTTTTTGACATGTAGGTTTTGTCATTTGTGGCATGCATGGGATAATTATGGTCGTTAGTAGAGTGGTTTAGTATGTTAGGGGCTTATTAGTAGGTAAGTTGCTTGTTTCTTTAGTATTACAGAGAGAGTAATTTAGGTTGGATGTTTTAATGATGGACACATGTCCTAATGAGTTGTTTTTGCAAGAAAAGGTATTAGTTAGTAAATTATTATCTTCTAATTTACTGGATGTCTGGTTTTGGGTGTCATCCAAAATCGCGTCTTGCTCCATCAGAGAAAAAAACTAGTTTTTTAAAGTGGTGTGAAATTCTTTTGTGGATTGATTATATTGATTATCTTGATTGTTTTTTCCCCGGGTCTATTACCCTCCCCCCCCCCCCGCTGATTTTGATTTCGACGTGCTTTGTACTTAAGAGTTTGAGATGTTAGGAACTTACCTGTAGTAGCATCGAAGATATTGACATTTATACCTGCCTTCGCCTGAGATTCTTTAGTTTCGTTCATCAAGAACTTTTTCTTCCCTTTGTGGAAGGAGACTGTCTTTCACTCCTCCATAGTCTTGGATTATTGCTCGTGCATGGAGCTGCAATGCCCCTTTTTATTCTTCCCCCGGCTTTCCTGTTGTTGAAGTTGTTATTTGCAGCTTCATTTTTGTGCATTGTCCAGTAAAGTGGCCAAGGTGACCACAATTTAGGTATAAAAGTCTTTCACACTCATATAGAATTTGTTGTTTGTGGTAACAAATCCTCGCGTTGGATTTAACCTGTTTGTTCAATGGCAACTCTACACAGATTTTGGCATAACACCCACGCAAAGTTGTTGATGTGCAAGCATCAACCTTGAGTAACTGTTCAATTATATTACCCACTTTTTTAGAATTTTTTCATCGTAAAACTCTGTGGAGATTTGTGGCAGGCGTACCTAAATGGAAGTAAGAATTTGTCTCATTTTTGAAGGTACAAAGTTGGGCTCCCAGCGTTGCACTGATAAGAAATGTCCAAAAATAAACTAAGGACCATTTTGTAAAGCATTTATTATATTTTCTTCTTTATTGGATTTTATATAATAGTCCTTGATAAGATCAATTAGAGGAAAAGCTTCTGTATGCTTCCAAAGATCTGATAGTTTACGTTTAAGAATTTGGTGGAGGATTTTTTCCCTTAAAGTTTGATTATAACCGAAAATCTCCAAGGATAGTCGATTCGTTTTTTATCTTCCCCAGTTATTGGGACCGAGTAATCATTCTCCTGTGGTTCAAGAGTCTTTTCCCCTTCTTCCTCGATGGTATCAATGGCCATGGGCAGTAAATACAGATGAGGTAAGGATATTGAAAAACTTCTCTCTTGTTCATTGGTGAGAAGTTTGTCCTTGAAGTAGATTGATTCATTTGCCTGAGGGAGATTAATATCCGATGATTTTGGAGGTAGTTCCTCTAGAGCAGTGATTGATTCCATTTAATTCCCAATGTAGGATTGATTTATTGGTTAGAAGGGAATGGAGTTTTTTAGTGAGAAGGGAGAGATTCTCTTTCTAAACTATAATAATGGTTTTCTTTACCATACCCTAAAGTTTATTTTATGAACAAGACGTCCTTTTTTCTTCTTCTTTTGCAATTACGAATAACCCCTATACAATGATAACATATTGCTTTCTACGTACCCTATTAATTTAATGAGTTATAAGTATAAACATAAATAGTTAATAATAATAATAATAATTACAAAAAAAACGTAACATGCAGTAATGAGTTGTCAGGAGCTCGTTATAAATCCAACCTTTGTACTCAGAGGTACAGGTTTCGAACTTCCTCGCCCAGTCCACATTTTTTCCTTTGCCAGTACTTAAACAAAAGGCAAGTCAACTCAAGCAAAAGAAAATTCAACCTTAATCGACCCTTTTCCGTAATAAACAACATAATAAAAGTTTAAGATGGTTTAAATCCAAGACCAATTTTAAGTTGTTAAGACGTCCATTTAGATTATCATTATATAAAAATTAAAATAAAAAGGTAAAATCTACGTTAATTTAGCATGATTAAGAGATAGGAAAAAATCAAATTATCCAACCTAACAATATTAATTAGATGCAGAACATTCTTATGTTAGCCTAAATAGTTTCTTTCTATCGTTGTTAAATTGTGATTCAAAATATAAAATATGAAGAATTTCGGAGATCTATTGGTATCATTCATCTTGTAAATCTACTAGATTTATAGTGTTATATCTGTAAAGAGTGGATCTAGAATATATGGGGGAGAAATTAAAAAATAGCCAGATTTACAAGTGGTCATTCAAAAATAGCCACAGTTTCAAAAAGTAATATAAACTTAACCACTTTTCATATAACGATAAATCTGAACGAAAATAATGTTCAAAATCCTGAAAATACTCCAGCATAATATACTGTAGTTCTAGCATAAGTATTATCACACCTCCTTTTTCCTACACGCCGTAAGGGTGTAAAGGAGTTTCTCCACTTAAAGGACAATCGGAACGGAATTTATTTATTAAAATTCAAAGTCGCCACTTGGAAGATTAATGGTGTCCCAAGTCACTGGTTGAATCCCGAACCGAGGAAATTATGAGTCTGTTAACAGTCCGCGAACCAGAAATCTGAGTAAGGAATTCTGTTAACCCGGGAGAAGGTGTTAGACATTCCCGGATTCCGTGGTTCTAGCACGATCGCTCAACCGCTGTATTTGATTTTATTTGATTTTAAAATATGTTCTAACTTATGTGCCTTTTATTAATAGCCCGCTTCTATTATATATTTATTTTTAATAAGAATTGAAACATCGTGAAAATACGTCTCAAACCACGTCGCACCAGTGCACCCGTAATTATCAACACATTTCGACTTTGTTGAGATTTGGATTTGGGTCACATAAATGTGCACCCGTATTTGGGAAGGTAATATTATTAAAATACGTGCCTAAAGCAACTACGTGTTTATTATATTTGGGGAAAATCATAAAATTCGCTAAATGGTCAGCCCGAATTCTAAATATTTTATATAGAATTTATTGAGGGCCCTGCATTTTGTATTTTATTTGACAAGGCTCGTCTCATTTTATTTTAAAGCCGATCCTAAAGTAAACTATAATTTTCTATTTGAATTTTGTCTCTAAAATAAAATAGCAGAAAACAAAACCTAATTAATTAATCGCTATGTAAACTTATTACAATTAAATTCTGAATCTTTCATTTAACTCATAATTCTAGCAATTTTTGAGCTTTGATATCGGTTGAGGCAACCAGTGAGCCCAGTTGATTTAGTTTTGAATCTGCCCGATTTTGCCTGTTGTTATTACCATTGGGCCCAAATTGAATTAAAATGGCCATGGCCTGGATACCTCCAGCTGGCTAGTATGGGCCCAAACCTTCAGTTCTTACTAGCATGAATCAATTTTCAAGCACCATTAATAATAAATAAAAAAAAATTAAGGCACACTGATGAATTTCAGGCGAATGTGAATATCAATTGAATCAGAGATTATTAACTAATGGGTTGGTTATCATATTTTAGATCAAATGATGATACTTATCAACCTAAGTTGATGGTGAACCATAGATTAATCCTAATTCATCTTTAAAATAAATTGTGAAATTAAACATACTGAACCGTTGAGTAATGCTATCAATTAACAAAGTCTTATGGACAAATTTGACAACGACGGGACATTCTGAAGCTACTACACACATTAACTCGCTTAAACATTAACAGGATCTGCTTAATTTCCAATGAAAAATAGAAATGAGGATCACAGATCATGAACCAACACAAGCTACAAAAAACTACTAACTACTGGATTCACCTGCCTATTATGTAAATCAATTAACAGTCCACGAATTGAGAACAGTTGAGTCCTATTACAGTCCGATTTTCAGTTTAATAACAATTTGAGCAATTCTATATAATCAGAATTTTACAACACTCAATTACTCTACTCAAATTATAATAAAAACTCAGCCATTAAACAAGGATAGCATTATCAACAGGAAGCCAAGCTAAACCATTTCCATTTCATCGCTTGAATCAAGCATACACTCAAAAATTCAGAGCTTGTACCTGGAAATTGAAACTCAACAAAAGGAGATGATGATCAGCAGCAATTTGAGCAGTCGTAAAGCAAGTAGCAACTCACAGCAACACTTTTTAACCCAGGAATGATTTCAACAAATCAAAATGCTTAAAACCAGGCAGGAACAATTAATTAACCTAGAACTGATTCTAAAATTTTGGTTGAACTCAAAATTCTCTGGAAACCAGCTAAAACTACAACTAAACTTCACTTGCAAGAGATTAAGCTGAGAAATGTAGATCAAACAACAAAACTCGGATTTTTTAACTAAAAATTTGAATGAAACAGTATTTTTTTTTTTGGTTTTCTGTTGATTTTCTAATGTTTTTGGATTTTGGAAGGCTTAAATTTCAAATTGAAATCTGAAATTGAAAGAAGAGTTTTGGGGAGAATATTTTAGAGGCTAAAAACTTGTGAAACAAGGCAAGGGTATTTCCCTTTTATAGGCAAGCATGAGGGCAACCCTCAGATTTTTATTTACAAATTAGTCCCCTTATTCTCCAACTTGTGTCACAAGTTACTATAAAATCTGACCTAAGCCTTATTCTAGAAAGATCTAGGAAATTCTATAGCATTCTATCCTACTGTCAAAACCCAAAATATCCCTTAGAACAACCTGAATTTACCAGATTATCCCCTGATGCATTCAATCCCCTTTTGTCCCTTCTACCTTAGTTACAATTTTAATTAGGGCTGACTAACACTAACGATTCAGCTATAACCAAACACTAATCTAAGCACTAAATTGATCTTTGACTAACAAATGAAATCTTAATTCACTAAAATTAATTATCAATCAAACAGAAATAATAATCAGAATCCAAAGATCAAACTATATTAAACTAACTAATAACAAAATGAAAAATCCAAGGAACAGAGTATTCCTAGCAAAATAAACACAAAATTACAAAGCTGATTATCTAGTTAATCCTGACACTAACAATTAACCTCTCAAACTAATCAAATTATCAATTGAGCATTATAACTAACATGCATGAACCAAACTAACATCAGAATTAGAAATATCACAAAGCTAAACTATTCCTAAAACACTCATTTAATCGAAAGAAACACTAAGAAAATTACAGAGACTTACCGGCCATTTTTCAATTTTGAAATTGATTCTTTCCAGTGACATTTGAGTGTTAATTGACAATTAATTCTTTGTAAGGAGAGCCCAAGGACATATGGTATCAATTTGGGGCGAGTTGGGGCGACTAGGGTTTTGGACGGAGAAGTAAAAACGGACATTCGAGCAAATCCAGGAAGATTCGAGAGATGCCACTATGGGGGTTGGGTAGAGTAGGCTTGGGCGGTTCTATGGTGTAAATTTGGGGTCCTTTGGCATAAGTCTCATCGTGGCCAGAAAATCTTCCAATGGATATTCGAGGAGATAGAGAAGGATTCGAGGGATGGCACTACCAGGGATGGAAAGAGGGTGATCTAGGGAATCTATAGTGTAAATTTGAAACGGTTTGGCCTAGGTTTGGTTCGCCATCGGTGAAGATTCCGGCGAGGCTAGAGAGACTGTACGAGGAAGACAGTATTTGTTTTTTTAGGTTTTTTTTAATTAATCCGACCATTTAATAATTATCCACCAAGGACTGTGGACCGTTGGATCAGGAGAAATGAAGGGCTGGGATTGGGCTCGCTTGAGACGACGTCGTTTTAGGAGCAACGTTTTGGACCGGATAAAATTAATTGGGCCTGGGCTGGTTTGGGCGTGTATGAACTGGGCTGGACCGAATTATTTGAACAAAAGCTCAATTTTGGGCATTTTATCAAGATTACCTTTTCCTTCATTTTTTTTTCAATTTGTTATTCTCTTCTTATTTTCCTCTTTTCTTATTTATTGTAATTTTTATATTTTGTTAAAAATGACAAATACAACTCATATATCAAATTAACCCTAAAATTTGTTAACTTTCCAAAATTACTAATTTCTACTTTTGACCACAAATTAAAGATAAAGGGGAACACAGTCATTTTTTGTCATTTTGTTTATATGAAACAACTTTAAACTACCAATTAACACTAAAATATGAAATTAAATCCTACACAAATGCCACATGATTCTTTGTATTTTGCAAATGCACACATAAAATGCAACCAATTATCATAAAATGACACAAAGTTCACAAAAATTGTAAAATAATAAAGAAATCAATTATTTGAAACTTTTGGAATAATTTTCTTAGGGCAAAAATCACGTGCTCACAACTGCCCCTCTTTGCCCGGAAACACGAAGAGTTTTCGTGCAAAGACAAGTGAGCGAAAATGAGCGATTTTTGCCCATTCGCATATTCCGTGTGAAGCATTTTTGAAAGAGTTGACTGCGCCCTGCTTCAGAGGTTGCCTACATATCCCGGGCTAAACAGGAATCAGGTCAGTATAGTTCGGGAATGTCTCGTAGCTGGGACTATCAGGAGCTGTGATCTCATTGATGTTGCTGCTGCTATTGCTTGCTGACATCCTTATTACACCGTGGTAAAACAAAAGAAGTTAGCCTAAACTATGATATATGAATTACAAAAGACCCTATCTATGTCTTCAAACTTGCTCTTGTGTTGCTTTGAACTTGTATCTTGTATTCTTCCAATGGAATTCTTGTTGTTGCATTGGCGATATTTTGCCATTCCTCCTGATGTTGCTTGACTACTATAATTTGAAAGATATTCCCTTATTCTTCAGGTGGGCTCCTGCTTGCTGATATTAAGATTTTCCCTTATTCTTCAGGTGGGCTCCTGCTTGCTAGATTTGAAAGATATTCCCTTATTCTTCAGGTGGGCTCCTGCTTGCTAGATTTGAAAGATATTCCCTTATTCTTCTGGTGGGCTCCTGCTTGCTAGATTTGAAAGATATTCCCTTATTCTTCTGGTGGGCTCCTGCTTGCTAAATTTGAAAGATATTCCCTTATTCTTCAGGTGGGCTCCTGCTTGCTGAATTTTTGAAATGGATTCCCTTGTTCTCCAGGTGGGCTCCTGATTTGCAACAAAACAAACAAAACGAAGAAAAATTTTTGCCCCAGTTTGGTAACTGGGTACAACATGCTATCCAATATTGAAACTGACAATTAAAGTTGAATTGTACTCCCCTTGTTCTCCAGGTGGATGCCTAATTGCTGAATTTGAAACATATTCCCTTGTTCTCCAAGTGGGCTCCTGCTTGCTGCATTTGAAAGATATTCCCTTGTTCTTCAGGTGGGCTCCTTCTTGCTACATTTGAAAGATATTCCCTTGTTCTTCAAGTGGGCTCTTGCTTGCTACATTTGAAAGATATTCTCTTGTTCTTCAGGTGGGCTCGTGCTTGCAACAACCATACAAAACAAAGAAAATTTTCTGCCTAGTTTGATAACTGGGCGCGTTGTGTTACCAAATATTACATTTGAAAGATAAGACTTGCATTATACTTCCCTTGTTTTTCGGGTGGGTGCCTGACTGCTGCACTTGAGATGTATTCCCTTGTTCTTCAGGTGGGCTCCTACTTGCCACATTAAAAATATTCCCTTGTTCTTCAGGTGGGCTTCTGCTTACTAACTTTGGAAAGTATTCCCTTATTTGCAAGGTGGGCTCCTGCTTACAAAGAAAATTTTCTGCCCTTGTTTTAATCAAAGAAATATTTGTTAATATAAAATGGTGGTTAGCCGCTGGCATTCTTGTTGACCATGCTCCCGCTTCCGACTTTGCTCTGACTTGCTTCCTTGGACTTGCTTTGAAATGCCACGACTTCCCGGCTGACTTTCAACCCTCTGATCTTGATGATCCAAATGTTTTACCCTGTGTTACTGTTTTATGTTTCTATCCCCTTTTTGTGAAACTTTGCTTCTCCCTCACAATTATCTGATTACCCCACTGATGGGATTTCCATTGGTCCTTCATGCTTTACTTTCTTTGATATGTCCCAACCTTGTTATGCCATACAACTGAGAAGCTGATAGTTAGCCTTGACATCCTTCTTTTGTTTCTGAATAGAACTAACACTGAAATGTCTTATAGATAGACTTCAAGAGAATGAAATGCAATGATCTCGAAGGTTGAGGATAGAAAACTCTGAAAACGAATGAGTTGTAATGAAGAGAAAAAGGATAGGACTTATCTGAGTGGAAAGGCTGATTCCTTTGATCATGCCATGTATTTGGATTAACCAGCCTAGTCTGTCCCACCAACTGTCAATTGCCACACTTGTTGTTCTATCTTTTCATAACCCGACTTTCACCAAAACCCAAACTTCGCTTGTCTTGTCATGTTTCAAACATTTTTCAACCACAAGCTTCTTTCATTTGCCCAATTCGAAAACTCGCTTTCGCCTTATGGTGCCCGTGAGGGTTTTCACCAATAAGACTCTCTCATTTTTGATATCTCTCAAAACTCACTTCGCCTTACGGTGCCCCTGAGACTCTTTCTCTCAACTCACTTCGCCTTACGGTGCCCGTGAGGGTTTTCACCAATAAGACTCTCTCATTTTTATCATTTCACTTCTGGCCCCAGAGTGTTGTCCACAACATGAATCTCCTTACCTGCTTGTATTGGCATTTCTTAAAATTGATCAGAAGGTCTTTCTTTGGACCGTAATGTGGCTTTTGGATGGTTTTTTAGAAAGAGGGGTATAAAGGCTCAAAATAATTCAACGTGGGTTCAAAATTACAACTTTCGGAATCATATATCTCGGAACAACCATAACTTCTGCCCCAGTTTCCTTCTTGGGGATTTTTGGATTTTTTCTTTTTTTGTGACTGAACCTCAGTGAGGCTGCCTACGTACCCTTTCGGGATCAAGTCAAACGTAGTTCAGGTCATCAAATCGCTTCGTTGTTGTGATGTTTCCTTTCTTTCATTCTTCTTTTCTTTCTTTTTCATTTCTTTTCTTTTCCTTCTCTTTTTTCTCTTTTCTTTCTTTTCTTTTTCTTTTTTTTTCTTTTCTTTTTTTTTTTTACTATTTTTCTCTTGTTTCTCCACTTACTTCCCCATTCGGGTTCTTGAGTTTTGGTGTTGATTCCGAAAGAGGGATACGAAAGAAAATAGCATAAGGCTCAAAGGGATAACAAAGGATAAAGTGTTTGGATAGCATAACAAAATGCCTTCATCATTTCAATCTCAAAACATGCCAAATACAATTAGGTACATAAAGATAAAGAAATCATACATAATATCTCTTAACTGCATCAGAGTTGATAGCCATTTCTACACATTTTCCTTCCACATCTGTTAGATACAATGCACCATTGGACAACATTCGTATTACAACAAACGGCCCCTGCCAGTTGGGGGCGAATTTTCTTTTTGCTTCAGCCCAATGAGGTAAGATATGCCTTAACACCAATTGACCCACTTCAAACTTCCGCGGACGCACTTTCTTGTTGTATGCTCTTGCCATTCTCTATTGGTATAACTGTCCGTGACATACTACTGCAATCTCTTTTCATCAATCAAGCTCAATTGTTCTAAATGGTCTTTGACCCACTCGTCATCAACAATTTCTGCTTCAGCAATAATCTGAAGGGATGGTATTTCAACCTCTGCAGGTATCACTGCCTCCGTACCGTACACCAATGAATAAGGAGTCGCCCCTACTGAAGTGCGAACAGTAGTGCGATATCCTAACAGAGCAAAAGGTAATTTCTCATGCCACTGCCTGGACCCTTCCACCATTTTCCGAATTATTTTCTTGATGTTCTTATTAGCTACATCAACTGCTCCATTCGCCTTAGGACGGTATGGGGTGGAATTGCGGTGCGTGATCTTAAACTGCTGACATGTTTCCGCTATCAGATGACTATTGAGATTGGCACCATTATCTATGATAATCACCTTCGGAATTCCGAACCGACAAATGATATTTGAATACGCAAAATCAAACACCGCCTTCTTGGTCACTGACTTAAAAGTTTTCGCCTCAACCCACTTAGTGAAGTAATCAATGGCTACTAGAATAAACCTGTGCCCATTAGATGCTGCTGGCTCAATTGGCCCAATGACATCCATCCCCCAACCAATGAAGGGCCATGGTTCCGACATTGTATGCAACTCAGATGGTGGAGAATGAATCAAATCTCTGTGTACCTGGCATTGATGACACTTGCGCACAAAACTGATACAATCCCGCTCCATAGTAAGCTAGTAATAACATGCCCGGAGAATCTTCTTTGCCAATACATACCCACTCATATGAGGTCCACAAACTCCCGTGTGTACCTCGGTCATGATAGTTGTAGCCTGTTAGCATCCATACATCTCAATAAACCAAGATCTGGAGTTCCTTTGTACAAAACTCCTCCACTGAAGAAAAATCCGCTTGCCAAATATCTAATAGCTCTCTTTTGATCCCCTGTGGCATGTGCCAGATATACTCCCATTCTGAGGTATTCTTTGATATCATGAAACCAAGGTTCACCATCAAGCTCTTCTTCCACCATATTGCAATAGGCATGCTGATCTCGGACCTGAATCTGCAATGGGTCCACATAAGCCTTATCCGGATGATGCAACATTGACGCCAAATGGGCCAAAGCGTCAGCAACTTCATTACGAATCCTTGGAATGTTCCTGAAATCTATTGACCGAAACCGTTGACAAAGTTCATGCAAACATTGCCGGTACGGTATGAGCTTTAGATCTCGTGTTTCCCATTCTCCCTGAATCTGGTGTACCAAAAGATCTGAGTCGCCCATGACCAAGATCTCCTGGACACCCATGTCTATAGCCAACCTTAAACCCAAGATACATGCCTCGTATTCAGCCATGTTATTGGTGCAGTAGAAGCGAAGCTGAGATGTAACAGGGTAGTGCTGCCCTGTCTTAGAAATAAGTACTGCTCCTATTCCAACACCCTTGGTATTGGCAGCCCCATCAAAGAACAACTTCCACCCTGGTTTTTCATCTAGTTCTGATTCCTCAATATGCATTGTCTCCTCATCAGGAAAGTATGTTTTCAAAGGTTCATATTCATCATCAACTGGATTTTTGGCTAAATGATCAGCCACTGCTTGTGCTTTCATTGCAGTACGGGTCACGTAGACAATATCGAATTCCGTGATCAAGATTTGACACTTTGTGAGCCTCCCTACGGGCATGGGCTTCTGAAAAATGTACTTCAATGGATCCAACCGCGAGATGAGATAAGTAGTATATGATGACAAGTAATGTTTCAATTTCTGCGCAACCCAGGTTAAAGCACAACATGTTCTCTCAAGCTGAGTATATTTTACCTCGTAAGATGTCAACTTCTTGCTGAGGTAGTAAATTGCCTGTTCTTTCTTTCCTGTGACATCATGTTGCCCTAGTACGCAACCAAAAGAGTTATCTAAAACTGTCAGATAAAGGATCAAGGGTCTTTCTGGTTCTGGCGGAACCAACATAGGTGGACTGGCCAAATACTCCTTAATCTTATCAAATGCTACCTGACATTCATCCGTCCATCTAACTGCAGCATCTTTCTTTAGCAACTTAAAGATAGGCTCGCAAGTTGTTGTAAGCTGAGTAATAAACCTGCTGATATAATTCAACCTGCCGAGCAAACTCATCACTTCTTTCTTGCTCTTTGGCGGTGGTAACTCCTGGATGGCTTTAATTTTGGACGGGTCTAATTCAATACCACGTCGACTTACCACAAACCCCAACAACTTCCCTGATGGGACCCCAAACGCACACTTTGCTGGATTGAGCTTGAGATTGTACCTGCGGAGCCTCTGGAAAAACTTCCTCAGGTCTTTAACATGGTCACATTGCTTTCTCGACTTTATTATCACATCATCTACGTATACTTCAATTTCCCGATGTATCATATCATGGAACATGGTGGTCATCGCCCTTATGTATGTTGCCCCTGCGTTCTTCAATCCAAATGGCATGACCCTACAACAATATGTCCCCCAAGGTGTGATGAATGCCGTCTTTTCAGCATCTTCCTCATCCATCAAAATCTGGTGATAGCCCACATAACAATCCATAAAA
>MU760899.1:52248-76249 GCA_026770625.1 Nicotiana glauca
TTATGGGATCGTGTGGCACGCCGACCACTTATGTTATATATTATGGGATCGTGTGGCGCGCCGTCCACTGTAAACATATGTACCATGAACAAACCGGAGTAGATCTGCTGTTGTTTTTAGTGATCCATTTTTATCTAGTACTCCCCGATAGCATGTCCCCTCCCAGCTTTACCTTGTATTGTTTTATTACTATTTTCTCACACTTGTATATTATATTTGCACAGGTTTATTGTGGTAGGTCCTGTCTAGCCTCGTCACCACTTCGCTGGGGTTAGGCCAGGCACTTACCAGCACATGGGATCGGTTGTGCTGATGCTACACTTCTGTGCCTTTTTGCGCACAGATCAGGAGGCAGCTTACGGACCGCCGCAGCAGTTCTAGACCGGGAGCCGACCTTCAGTCCAGAGACTCTCAGGTAGCTTAGCTGACGTCCGCGGGCTCAAAGTCTCATCTATGATATTTCAGTTTGTTTATTTGCATCGAGACAGACTCATTTTTATTTTTCTTTCAGACTGATATTTTTAGTACTCCTTAGTAGTCCGTGAGTAGTGACACCAGATACTGGGTAGAGGTGTATTTTGAAACTTCCGCATTTTATATCGTTTTGATAAAAACTAAAGTCTTCCGCACTTATTTAATTATTGTTAGAATAGTATGTTGTTGAGGGTGGATAAAGAAATATTGTATTGTTTGGCTGGCCTAGCTACGTTAGTAGGCGCCATCACGACGCCCGATAGTAGGATAAATCCGGGTCGTGACATGCATTTTGTATTTTATTTGACAAGGCTCGTCTCATTTTATTTTAAAGCCGATCCTAAAGTAAACTATGATTTTCTATTTAATTTTTGTCTCTAAAATAAAATAGCAGAAAACAAAACCTAATTAATTAATCGCTATGTAAACTTATTACAATTAAATTTTGAATCTTTCATTTAACTCATAATTCTAGCAATTTTGGGCTTTGATATCGGTTGAGGCAACCAGTGAGCCCAGTTGATTTAGTTTTGAATCTGCCCGATTTTGCCTGTTGTTATTACCTTTGGGCCCGAATTGAATTAAAATGGCCATGGCCTGGATACCTCCAGCTGGCTAGTATGGGCCCATACCTTCAGTTCTTACTAGCATGAATCAATTTTCAAGCACCATTAACAATAAATAAAAAAAATTAAGGCACACTGATGAATTTCAGGCGAATGTGAATATCAATTGAATCAGAGATTATTAACTAATGGGTTGGCTATCATATTTTAGACCAAATGATGATACTTATCAACCTAAGTTGATGGTGAACCATAGATTAATCATAATTCAGCTTTAAAATAAATTGTGAAATTAAACATACTGAACCGTTGAGTAATGCTATCAATTAACAAAGTCTTATGGACAAATTTGATAATGACGGGACATTCTGAAGCTACTACACACATTAACTCGCTTAAACATTAACAGGATCTGCTTAATTTCCAATGAAAAATACAAATGAGGATCACAGATCATGAACCAACACAAGCTACAAAAAACTACTAACTACTGGATTCACCTGCCTATTATGTAAATCAATTAACAGTCCATAAATTGAGAACAGTTCAATCCTATTACAGTCCGATTTTCAGTTTAATAACAATTTGAGCAATTCTATATAATCAGAATTTTACAACACCCAATTACTCTACTCAAATTATAATAAAAACTTAGCCATTAAAAAGTGTGAATAAAGAAATAGCAAGGATAGCATTATCAACAGGAAGCCAAGCTAAACCATTTCCATTTCATCGCTTGAATCAAGCATACACTTAGAAATTCAGAGCTTGTACCTGGAAATTGAAACTCAACAAAAGGAGATGATGATCAGCAGCAATTTGAGCAGTCGTAAAGCAAGTAGCAACTCACAGCAACACTTTTTAACCCAGGAATGATTTCAACAAATATAAATGCTTAAAACCAGGCAGGAACAATTAATTAACCTAGAACTGATTCTAAAATTTCGGTTGAACTCAAAATTCTCTGGAAGCCTGCTAAAACTACAACTGAACTTCACTTGCAAGAGATTAAGCTGAGAAATGTAGATCAAACTACAAAACTCGGATTTTTTAACTAAAAATTTGAATGAAACAGTATTTTTTTTTTTTTGGTTTTCTGTTGATTTTCTAATGTTTTTGGATTTTGGAAGGCTTAAATTTCAAATTGAAATCTGAAATTAAAAGAAGAGTTTTGGGGGGAATATTTTAGAGGCTAAAAACTTGTGAAACAAGGCAAGGGTATTGCCCTTTTATAGGCAAGCATGAGGGCAACCCTCAGATTTTTATTTACAAATTAGTCCCCTTATTCTCCAACTTGTATCACAAGTTACTATAAAATCTGACCTAAGCCTTATTCTATAAAGATCTAGAAAATTCTATAGCATTCTATCCTACTGTCAAAACTCAAAATACCCCTTAGAACAACCTGAATTCACCAGATTAGCCCCTGATGCATTCAATCCCATTTTGTCCCTTCTACCTTAGTTACAATTTTAATTAGGGCTGACTAACACTAACAATTCAGCTATAACCAAACACTAATCTAAGCACTAAATTGATCTTTGACTAACAAATAAAATCTTAATTCACTAAAATTAATTATCAATCAAACAGAAATAATAATCAGAATCCAAAGATCAAACTATATTAAACTAACTAATAACAAAATGAAAAATCCAAGGAACAGAGTATTCCTAGCAAAATAAACACAAAATTACAAAGTTGATTATCTAGTTAATCCTGACACTAACAATTAACCTCTCAAACTAATCAAATTATCAATTGAGAATTATAACTAACATGCATGAACCAAACTAACATCAGAATTAGAAATATCACAAAACTAAACTAAGCCTAAAACACTCAGTTAATCGAAAGAAACACTAAGAAAATTACAGAGACTTACCGGCCATTTTTCAATTTTAAAATTGATTTTTTCAGTGAGATTTGAGTGTTAATTGACAATTAATTCTTCGTAAGGAGGGCCCAAGGACATATGGTATCAATTTGGGGCGAGTTGGGGCGACTAGGGTTTTGGCTGGAGAAGTAAAAACGGACATTCGAGCAAATCCAGGAAGATTCGAGAGTTGCCACTATGGGGGTTGTGTAGAGTAGGCTTGGGCGGTTCTATGGTGTAAATTTGGGGTCCTTTGGCATAAGTCTCGTCGTGGCCGAAAAATCTTCCAATGGATATTCGAGGAGATAGAGAAGGATTCGAGGGATGGCACTACCAGGGATGGAAAGAGGGTGATCTAGGGAATCTATAGTGTAAATTTAAAACGATTTGGCCTAGGTTTGGTTCGCCGCCGGTGAAGATTCCGGCGAGGCTAGAGAGACTGTACGAGAAAGACGGTATTTGTTTTTTTAGGTTTTTTTTAATTAATCCGACCATTTAATAATTATCCACCAAGGACTGTGGACCGTTGGATCAGGAGAAATGAAGGGCTGGGATTGGGCTCGCTTGAGACGACGTTGTTTTAGGAGCAAGGTTTTGGATCGGATAAAATTAATTGGGCCTGGGCTGGTTTGGGAGTGTATGAACTGGGCTGGACCGAATTATTTGAACAAAAGCCCAATTTTGGGCATTTTATCAAGATTACCTTTTCCTTCATTTTTTTTTCAATTTGTTTTTCTCTTCTTATTTTCCTCTTTTCTTATTTTTTGTAATTTTTATATTTTGTTAAAAATGACAAATACAACTCATATATCAAATTAACCCTAAAATTTGTTAACTTTCCAAAATTACTAATTTCTACTTTTGACCACAAATTAAAGATAAAGGGGCACACAGTCATTTTTTTGTCATTTTCTTTATATGAAACAACTTTAAACTACCAATTAACACTAAAATATGAAATTAAATCCTACACAAATGCCACATGATTCTTTGTATTTTGCTAATGCACACATAAAACGCAACCAATTATCAAAAAATGACACAAAGTTCACAAAAATTGTAAAATACTAAAGAAATCAATTATTTGAATCTTTTGGAATAATTTGTTTGCGGCAAAAATCACGTGCTCACAAGTATACTGGAACTCCAGTATATTATAATGGAGTTCTAGCATAAGTATACTAGAACTATAACATATTATAATAGAGTTCCAACATAAGCATACTGGAACTCCAGCATAATATACTGGAGTTCCAGTATAATATATCGGTCCAATATAATATGCTGAAAGTTCATACACAGGTGCCCCAATCTCCAGCATATTATACTGGAACTTTTCGCGTGTTGGAGTTCCAACATAATATACTGGAAGTTCATACACAAGTGCACCGATCTCTAGCATATTATACTGGACCAGTCCCTGTTACAGCAAAATAATGGCTATTTTTTAATGACTTTACAAATGCTGGCTATTTTTGAATGACTAGTCTAAAAACTAGCTAGCCAGTGCTATTTTAACGAATATATGTAGACTAATTAGAACTAGGGAATGCCTTTTTCTCCAAAATGCAATGTGCATGTAAGGGTAAATTTGGTACGTTGGTTTTTCTATTTTTGTTTAAGATATTATTCATATATACGACCTCAATTTGACTAGGACTAAGAAAGTTATTATTGTTGTCGTTTAAGATATTATTCTTTTCAATTAAGGAACCTTCTAAAAATCAAATGCAGGAATTCTCTTCCTATATACATATATAACGACTAAACTAAATATTCGACAGCAGGAAATAATATTTGAAAGTATTTGTAGACAAATTACTTCCTTGACGCTGATTTTGCAAAGGCTAGTGCTGAGCAGAGGCAGATCCAGGATTTATGGGATCAAGTTTTAAGGTTTTAAAATTGAACCCATTATATTTTTTAAATTATGGGTTCAAATCTATTATTTTTGTAATTTAATAAATTTTTGTACATAAATATTAACTCCGCGTCAAAAATTATTGGTTCAATTGAACCTGTAACTAGCACATTACATCCGCCCTGGTGCTGAGTACCGGTAAATATTGACCAAATAAGAAAAAAACAACCATCACCGTCAAGTCTTCACCTTAGTTCCCTGCTAATAAGAACATATTGAGGTTTGTTCAGATTAGTTTCAAGGGTTAACTAATGCTTCTCGACCAAGTTAAAGGACCTAATTTTGACTCAGAAAAAAAAGTTCTACCAATCATACTAATATTTTTGCTAAGATGGAAGTTATTTTTTCGTGAAAAATGCATTCTAATAGTTGGTTGGTAATTACTTAACTATATTTTTCAAAAATATATATGTTCAAAATTGATAAAAACAATATTGGCACATGGTAGATGGGGATGGCAATGGGGTGGTGCGTGTACAGGGCATGGCGGGTTTAGACATAGCGGACGGGGCAGGTTGAAACAAAAAAATTTGAAGTTCTGTGTGGGGCGGGTGCGGGTTAAGATTAAAATTTCTTAGGGAATTACATTTTTTCCGGCTATGCTAATTCTCTTCGTCTTTCACCTTCGAAAGATGACCTTCCTATCTTTCTTCTATTTCTATGATGACGGAAGCTCTCTAATCTTGTAATTTATAGAAAAAGCTTTTGACTAGATTGCACTCCCAGAAAGTACTTCGCCGAATCTAGCATCTCCTACAAGGCTTGTTATTTATTATAACTGAATTCATCTATGAAATTAAAGTGATATATTCTATTATTATTCTGTTTTTGAATTCAAAAGATATTACTTTTATTTCCTTAATTCAGATTTCTGAATTCTTATCTTAATTAATGATTGTCCTAGTTTAATTGAAACTACTTGTAGCACTTCAATTTCCTCTGCATATGTGACAACTTACAATTTGAATTTAAGTAAATGGAACCAAAATAGACACGATGTTTCCAGTCAGTTGTTTATGGATTTTGGTTTCCATTACAAATTAATAGCCCGTTTGGATTGGCCTGTTTTAAGTGCTTTTGAGCCAAAATAATTTTTAAATTATTTTGTAGTGTTTGGATAAAGTAAAAAGTGCTTTTAAGCTTTTGTTTTTAAGTTAAAATGACAAAAACAAGCAAAAAGCCAAAAGTTAGAATTCCTAACTTATGGCTTAAAAGTTATTTTGGCTTAAAAGTCACTTTAAACAAGTTCATCCAAACAGGCTCTAAGACTATGTTAGTTTAAAATTTTTAGTGTATACCATTGTAAAAGTAAAAATTACATGGGGCGCCCTATTTGGTCGCCCTTTTTTAACTTATCCCCGTTTTGTTTTTCCGTTTGCATTCGTATCCAATTTTTTGTTAAAAGCATTTTAAAAAGATGATTTTGCCCTTATTTAATAAAAGACTATTGACAAACTACTTAAGCATGTTACGCTGAAGTTTTAGCAAATGAACTAAAAGATTTCAGCTGGTTTAGACTGAAGTTTCGGATAAAACTCAGGACAAAACTGTAGGTTGCGTTACAAAACTTCAGCATGTTTTGGTATGAAGTTTTAGCAAATGAACTAAATAACTTCGGCATGCATTAGCAAAAACTCATTAGAAAATTACACACTGCAAGACAAAAATTTAAGCATGTTTAGTCTGAATTTTTAGCAAATGAATTAAAAAACTTAAGCATGTTTAGTCTGAATTTTTAGCAAATAAACTAAATAACTTTAGCATGTTTAGACTGAAGTTTCGGATAAAACGCATGATAAAATTGTAGATTGCAGGATAAATAACTTCAGCATGCATTAGCATGAAGTTTTAGCTTCAATGTGAAACAACTTCATGCTACATTAGCATGAAATTTTAGCTTCAACGTGAAATAACTTCATGCAGGTGTGATTCCGAAGATGAATCTGGATAAGTTTATGATTTTTTGATAAAGTTGCTGAGATAAGAGGAGGAGATTCGCGAATTAGGTTGCAGATCACGCGATTAATGCGTGATTCAAGTTTTATATCTTTTGTAAGGGGTGTAATTGTCATATTAGTTCAGATTTTTTGTCAGCTGGCTACCAAATTAATAATTTTTAAAAATAGGTACAGATTAAAAGGTAATACAAATATAGAGTACGACTGCAATTTTTCCGTTGTGAAATTATAAAAAACCACCTCACCTTTTCCAGCCAAGTTAAAATCCTTATCAAAATGAAAATTCCAATCAAAAGCTTACCACGAAACTAACAAATGGAAGGAAAAAAAATAGCGGAAAAGGTGGATGCAGTGCAGGTAAACGCGGGTGAAAGTTGTATGCAAGACGGGGCGGGGTGGGTTGAAACAGGCCCACCTTGCACCCGCACCGTTGCCATCCCTAATTGTAGAAAGTTTTGATGAAACTAGAGAAAGTGAGATATTTAGCTAAGAGTCAAAATACTTGTTAGGAAAATAATGTCCTTAAGTGAAGGAAATCACTTACCCTCTAAAAAAGGAAAATGTTTTCCTTAACACCATTTTAATATAACAAACATCGCAAATGGCACATAAAAATGACTTCAGATGTACAAACACCCAAAAATTCTCTCTGTTTCTGCTTTTATCTATTTATACATCAATGGAAGCTATTTTCATCTCGCTTTGTTAAGATAACTACTTGACAGCATATAAATGTGTAACAAGATGGATACAAAGAGGCAAATGGAAATCGACAGTTCAACTTTGAAAATGGTGTCTTTCTTGGGTCTCTTGCTCTGAAAGACCCAAAGAGTAAAGTTTGATTTGTATGCTTAGTGCAACTACAACCTGAATAATTAGCCGACATGGAATAGCAGTAAATGCTTTCTGAACTGCGATTGTAACTAGAAACGCCTATGTCTTTTGGAGGCTTAAAATGAAGAGGATGAGTTTCTGGTGTTGCAGTTTCATCTTCTTTCCACATCTTGATGGTCTTATCAGCTTCACAACTAATCAGCCTTGAGCCAGTCATATCGTAGGTGAGAGCGTAGATGCCTGCTTCACTGTCCAGTGATCCTGAAACATGGTAAGGATTAGAATAAACCTTATTATGCTCCTCTTGACCAACAATAAAAGTCAACATAAAATTATCACATGCATACCAAGTTGAACAATAGTTTGAGATTGCTGGATATTAAATATGATGTAAGATACATTAAAGATGTAGAGGTAAAATTTCTATGGCATGTCATCGTAACTTACAGCATGTTATGCATAAATTCTCCTTTTTGAAGGTTGAATTTTTTTATGTTGTCTGCTGATGCAGAAGCAAAACAATCCCTGCAGCAGAATAAATTTTAAGAAAAATTAGCAGAAGTTAGGGGATCATAAAGATAGCAGCTAGCATGTGCCATGTAAACATACTCCGTAGGATGCTGAGCCATATATAGCTCGAACAGATTTCTTGTCATGTGTGAGGGCTGCCATTGTCTTATCTGCCAGACAAGGACATTTAGTAACCACAGCAAGTCAGAAACTGAAACCATTATAAAATAAACTGAAACTGAAAACTTAATTATGAGAGTAAGATTAGATTTTAATTGATTCCATCCACTTGTCTCTTCCTAATTGGACTACTTTTGAAAATTTTAATTGTGAGAATGGGAACACTGGGATCCCAAAATTCATTCGATGGAAATCCCAAAATACAAAAGTTACAAACTTGTTTGGCTCGAAAGTTATCAATATATTTTGAAAGCTTAAAACAATAAAAAATAAATAGGAGTAAATCGTAATCAAATATAATAAACCCTAGAGATAGGAAAGATGAAATTATTATAGTAGATCTGATAGTATGAGCTCGAGGATAAGTGTTCGTTAGATGTACAGATAGAGAGAGAGTAGGAGAAAATCAGAGAGTTGTATTATTCGAGAATAATCATGCTCCCCCTTTACAATGTGAAGGTCTCCTTTATATAGCAGGAGGCCTTCCTCGAAATAATCATAAAAGTACAAAAGTAATCAACGTCTCCCTAGTGAGGACGCTGAGTTTTAAACGACGTCGCCTTTGTCCCCACGCCCAAGTTGTACCCTTGCTTTAGTTGACGTATGCTCAATGGGCGTACCTTTCGGCGTAGATACATTGAGGGTCAAATTTGTCCCTATACAGTTAGTCCCTCCGCTCGTTGGAGGCGCATTCGGTAGGCATCTTCGATGGGCGGCAATGCAAACCTCGTCTTTGGAGAATTTGACCTCGCTCTGGGGGCGGTAACATGAATGAGATGAAATGTATGACTTTGCCGAGCTGCTGACGCGTTGCTCACTTTTCGAAATGACGTCATCACCCGCATACGTCATTATTATACTTACACCCGAGGCGGTTCAGAGGATGATGTGATATTTTGGTTTCCCGCGCCCGTTTTGAATCATGCCTTTTCGATTTCTGCGCATCCTAACCCTATAAATTGGGGGAAGGTTCAATCCGTTTCATCTTTCGAACCTTTGGAAAACCTTTTCTGGCTTCCTTTTTTGCCTTTCTTTCTAGTAACCGTTATTTCGTGTGAGACTCTTCCACTTCTTTGAAGCCACACTTCTCGTCGTTAGTGCTTTGTTTCTTACATAGGATAACATGACAAAACGTTGTCAGAGAAGTAAAAAGACCAAAGATAATGCCCCATCTAGGGTTCCGCCCTCCTCCGGTAGTGAGGAGGAAGAAGCAAGAAAACTCCTTGTTCACCTTACTGTAGACAACTTCCTCCCAAGGGAGATGCATATTCGAAGGGATTTTCAAACTAAAAGCCCAGCCTTTCCCTGGGAGCATAGTGATTTATTGCAGTCCCATCTAGACAATCTTCGAGCGACGCACCATATTCCGGACTATGTGGAAATGGCTCCGGCTGGGATGGACTATGCCAATGTTCACAGGCCTGGGTACTGCACATTTTACGAGTACCCATTTTTGATCGGTTATAGTCTCCCAATCTACCCTCTAGCAGAGGAGCTTTGCCGCTTTTTCAATGTGTGCCCGGCTCAGCTTACTCCTTACACCTTGAAGGTGTGCAGGATTCTGACCACGTACGCGGCCAAGGCTGAGTGTGGCGTCTCAGTTCATCACTTTTTATAGTTATTCAGCCCTGGTTACCTGAGGGGTACCATGCTGCAATTGAAAAGTCGTGGCATGAAGGGCTTGGTTGTTAAATCTGACGACAAGACCAACTGCCGCTTTTGGCGTAGGTACTTCTACATCAGGACGGAACACCTGGTGTCTAACCCTGAAGGGTTCCCGGAAAGATGGAACCCGGAACGTAAGTATTTGTAGAATTCATGACTACTTGCAACCTTGACCGTTCGGCCACTGTGATTTCTTTCTTTTCTCTTTTTTTTTGTAGTGAGGGCTTCTCCACCCTAGTTCATTGATAATATTAAATCGTGGGTGGAAAGAATGATACCTTATACGGAGAAATGCCGTACTTGGGCCGCATTTCGTGAACGATACGGTTCGTCAAGTAATTCTTCGGCTTTGGTTTGGAAGTTCCCTCACGTTTTGTTACCTGACTTACTCGTGTTGGCAGGTCGGAGTGCCCCTAAGAAGAAGAAAATTGTCGTTACCTCGCCTAGGGCAGGGACTGACTCTGAGGGGGGAGACATACCCTGCGGCTCGTTCAGTGATGGCGTTCCCGAGGTTCCTCAGCAAGAGGTTGCGCCTGTGGTGGTGTCCGCAAGTGAAGTGACTCCTTTAATGTCGTCCCCGCAGCTTGTGGAGGAGACTTCTAAAGGTGAGGAGCCGCCAGAGAGAAAAAGACAGCGGTTGATAACGGGCAAAGGGATAGCAACCGAAGACGAAAGGGTGAGTGAGCCCCCTCAACGGTCGAGGCCAGTTTTTATGGCCGATGCTATCCATTCTGGGAGGTCGGCTCCCCAAAGGAGAGTTGTCGCCGACGCCAGCCCAGCCTGCATTTCGGAGAGTGGTTCTTCGGCTACTGTTGGAGAAGTGGGCGACGGTACCGAGAGGGTAGACCCTGAGGCCGCCCATGGGGATGTAGATGGGTTAACGAGGGGTCCGGCCCATGTAGGGATGACGGCAAGTAGATCCAACCGCCGAATTCTGATCCCATAAGGGTATAACCTGTTGCAACACGGAGAGCAGGCCGCAACGGATATGACCCTATTATGTGCGGCTACTGAGCGTGAAATGTTGAAAGGTGGTAGTGACGGGGATCTATCCCAGAGGGTCGCTGGCGCGGCCTTGCAGATAGCTTTCAGTTTTCTTTGTGTGCCGTAAGTCTAATTTTGATGCATACTGACTTGCCTTTCCTCTTTTTCTTCTCCTTTTTAGACTCTCATTTTGGAGGTGGAGAGGAGGCGGCAAGTGCAAAGGAAGGCAGCCACTTTTAATAAGATGGCAAAAAAGTACCAGCGGTGCCGTGCCAAGCATCGGGCACTGCCGGGCCTACTTTGGCAGGACCCGAAATTTTGGGTGTTCCGTGAGGGCCTTGAGCAGTCGGAGACCAACTGAAACAGAGGGTGGTCGAGATAGAGCAGGTTGATGAGCAGCTGATGGCTGCTTTGGCTCGGAACATTGAGCTGGAGACTCTTCTTCAGTCGAAGGAAGAGGAATTGGAGGTTGGCCATGGGGTAGCGACAGAAGCTGCCGATTTGCGAGCCAAGGTCGTTGCCTTGACCGCCGAGCTCGATACCAGGGCGGCTGAGATTGAAGCCCTTAAGCGGACTGCTGCGCCAAGGTCTGATGAGGATATGCATCATAAGGCACATGAGATGTGAGTATATGCCGAGGCCAGACTAGTCGTGCTCGAGGAGTTCTTAGCTGCGGGTCGAGCTACTGAGGCGTAGGTTCAGGAGCAACGGCGCATAGCTCGCGCCGCCTGCAAATCCTGTGGGTATAGTTCCGACTCCCCAGACTGGGTAGGCTATAATTCCGAAGACGTTAACCGTCTAGGATCCGGGTCCTAGATATCTGCACATTATCAACCCGGGGGCAGCAATGGACGAGATGGCGGTCAAGCGGGGGACGGTGAGCAGAATGGCGAAGCCTCTTAGGACTTGTATATAGTTTTGTTTTGTTGTATTTTGGAATGTAAATGGGACCTTTTGTACATATATTTTTTGGATGATAATGAAAGTCGTACTTTTGTTGTCATTATTTTCCTTTTGTATCTTTTATTTTTGGTATCTCATCTCCATAGAGCGGGTGCTCGTTTACTTGTATGATTTTTAGGGTGTTTCTCGAACGTTGTCTGTGTTATCCACCGATAGGATGTGGCTTCGATGCTAAATAGTGGTGTTTTTAGCTAATAATTGCGTCACTTTAATTGTTATTTAAGCGCCCTTTGTCGTAATCGAACAGGGTTGGCGACTGTTGGCGACGACAGCCTTAAACATAACTTTGTCGGTGGCCTTAGCCATGTACGTAACTTCGACTGTCGTCAAATTACTTGTTTGTCGCAGTCGAGTTGGGTCGACTTATTGACGATGATGGCCTTAGCCATGTACGTAACTTCGACTATCGTAGTCGAGTTGGGTCGACTTATTGACGACGATGGCCTTATCCATGTACGTAACTTCAACTGTTGTCGAATTACTTATTTGTCGCAGTCGAGCAGGGTTGACTTATTGACGATGATGGTCTTAGCCATAATACTGTCGATGTCCTTAGCCATGTACGTAACTTCGACTATCGTCGAATTACTCGTTTGTCGTAGTCAAGCTGGGTTGACTTATTGACAACGATGGCCTTAGCCATAATACTGTCGATGGCCTTAGCCATGTACGTAACTTTGATTGTCATCGAATTACTCGTTTGTCGTAATCGAGCTGGGTTGACTTATAGACGACGATGGCCTTAGCCATTTACACATTGGAGATGACCTTAGCCATTTGCACATTGGAGATGGCCTTGGTCGTTTGCACATTGGAGATGGCCTTGGCCGTTTGCACATTGGAGATGGCCTTAGCCGTTTACACATTGGATATGACCTTGGCCGTTTGCACATTAGAGATGGCCTTGGCCGTTTGTACATTGGAGATGGCCTTAGCCATTTACATATTGGAGATGGACTTAGCCATTTATACATTGGAGATGGCCTTAGCCGTTTACACGTTGGAGATGGCCTTAGTCGTTTATACGTTGGAGATGGCTTTAGTCGTTTACATGTTGGAGATGGCCTTAGTCGTTTATACGTTGGAGATGGACTTAGCCTTTTATACATTGGAGATGGCCTTAGCCGTTTACACGTTGGAGATGGCCTTAGCCGTTTATAAATTGGAGATCATGCTAGTCGTTTACACGTTGGAGATGGACTTAGCCGTTTATACATTGGAGATCATGCTAGTCCAGTCCCTTTGTCATGTCAGTCAGGAGAGTGTATAGAGTGGCTGGTATGATAAACTTGTTTCGCAAATATCTCTAGGTGTCCCCTCTGCCACCTCGTTAAAAACCTCACCGAGAAAACCCAATTGGGACAAAACTCGGGTAAGGGAAAAAGAGTGTGACTCAGGAGACGCCTTTTAGAAATGGAAATACTTGAGGTGGGCGACGTTCCAATTGTTTTGGAGAGTTTTTCCTTCCATTGTTTCTAATTGGAATGCTCCTTTACCTGCTGTTGTTGTGATTTTGTAGGGTCCGTCCCAGTTGGTGCTCAATTTTCCTTCGCTTGGGTCTTTTGATGCCAATGTTTTGGCTTTGAGGACGTAGTCTCCCACTTTGAGTGGTCTTACTTTGGCTTTCTTGTTGTAGTATCTTTCGACTTGTTGTTTCTAAGCTACCATTCTTATGTGGTCCATTTCTATTCTCTCCTCGGCCTCGTCAAGGTCTTAAAGCCGTTTATGTCGTTCTCTGCTCTACTGGTATGTGAATACCTCAAGCTTGGTACACCGACTTCGACTGGTATGACTGCATCGGTTTCGTAGACCAGTGAGTATGGTGTTTCTCCTGTACAGGATTTTGGTGTGGTCCAGTGTGCCCACAATACTTCTGGTAGTAGCTCGGGCCATAGCCCTTTAGCTTTCTCGAGTTTCTTTTTCAGTATGTTCAGTATTGTCTTGTTGGAAGACTCTGCTTGGCCGTTGGTGACGGGGTGATATGGCGTGGAGAGTATTCGCTTAATGTGCCATTTGTCAAAGAATTCTATCGTCTTCTGGCCGACGAACTGTCGTCCGTTGTCGTAGCTGACTTTCTTGGGGATGCCGAAATGGCAGATGATATTCTTCCATATGAAGGCAATGACTTCCTGTTCGCATATTTGGGCGTACGCACCTGCTTCCACCCACTTGGAGCAGTAGTTAGTTAAAACTAATAAAAATCGTACCTTTCCTCGTCCCGCTGGTAGGGGACCGACTATGTCCATTCCCCATTTGATGAAAGGCCATGGGGAAGTGACTGAGTAGAGGGGCTCTCCTGGTTGGTTTATCATAGGGGCATACTTTTGACATTGTTCGCATCGGCAAACGTATTCCGCTGCCTCTTTCTTCATGGTGGGCCAATAATAATCGACTCGTATTATGCAGCGTACGAGGGCGTGGTTGCCTGTATGGGCGCCGCAGTGACCCTCGTGTACCTCTTCGAGTACTAGCCTCATTTGGTGCGGCCCTAGGCATTTGGCCAGGGGTCTGCCAAACTTCCTTTTGTAGAGCTCGTGGTTTATCAGGCAATACCTGACGGCCTGTATGCGGAGCTTCTTTGCTTCTTTTTTGTCGAGTGGGAGTGTACCATCCTGCATATAGGATACAAATTGGTTGCGCCAGTCCTAAGTCAAATTTATAGGGAGTGCCTCGGTGTGATCAATGGCTGAATGGAGGAGGGTGATCACGCTTTCTTATTTGAAGTTTTTAGTGGCTGCGGCCAACTTTGCCAAACCATATGCTTCAACGTTTCGTGCCCTCGGAATTTGTTCAAAGCGTCACTCGTCGAACTCAGTCATTAATTTGTGGATCTCTGATTGATATTTTTGCAATCTCTGCTCCTTGATTTGGTAAGTCCTAGTGGCCTGGTTCACTACGAGTTGGGAATCGCAGTGGAGAATGAGTCGTCGAGCCCCATATTTGATGGCTAGTTTTATACCTACAATAATAGCCTCGTACTCGTCCTCGTTGTTAGTCATTTTGGGGCATCGTACGGACTGGTGAATTATTTTTCCCATGGGGACCTCGAGAACGAGTCCTAGTCCCGATCCCGAGGCATTAGCGGTGGCGTCAGTGTAAAGAGGCCATAGATCGGTGTTAAAGGGGGCACGGCGTGCCTCTAATTCCACTTCTGGCAATATTTCTGTGATGAAATCGGCTATAAAGTCGGCAAGTACTTGCGACTTGATGGCGGTTCTTGGGTGATATGGGATATCGTGCTCGCTGAGCTCTATAGCCCATCTGTCAAGTCTGCCTGATAACTCAGGCTTATGTATGACACTTCTCAAGGGGAAGGTCGTTACTACTTTTATGGGGTGGCACTGAATATAAGGTCAGAGCTTTCGTGAAGCCACTAACAACGCTAGATCTAACTTTTTAAGGTATGGATACCGTGTTTCGGCGTCCACTAAGGTTTTGCTAATATAGTAAATAGGAGATTGCGTACCTTTATTTTTGCGAACCAAGACTGCGCTGACGACAACCTCGGAGACAGCCAGATACACCAGCAAGGGCTTACCTGGACTCGCTTTGGCCAGCAGTGGTGGTGAAGATAGGTATGCTTTCAATTTTCTCAAGGCTTCGACGCATTCCTCGTTCCATTGTAACCCGTTGTCCTTTCTCAACACATTGAAAATTTTATGGCACCTGTCGGAGGACCGTGAGATGAATCTAGATAAGGCGGCTATTCGCCCCATCAGCTTTTGTACCTATTTTTTGCTGTTCAGAATCTCAGGTGTTGCATCTATCATCTTGATCTGATCTAGGTTGACTTCGATGCCTTGTTGTGACACGAGAAACCCTAAGAATTTTCCCGAGGCCACATCGAAGGCGCATTTCTCGGGGTTCAGCTCCATTCCGTACCTTCTCAAAATTTCAAAGGTTTCTTTCAGATGGCCGATATGGTCTTCTTTCTTTGTCGATTTCACCAGCATATCATCGATATAGACTTCCATGGTCTTACCGAGCTGTTCTTTGAACATTTTGGTGACCAGTCTTTGGTACGTAGCCCCCGTATTTTTTAGCCCGAAGGACATTACCTTGTAGCAATATGTCCCTTGGTGGGTGATGAAATTTGTTTTCTCCTAGTCCTCCTCGGCCATCATGATTTGATTGTAGCCGGAGTAGACATCTAAGAAGCTCAACATTTCATGTCCTGTGGTGGCGTCGATCAATTGGTCAATGTGGGGTAATGGGAATGAATCCTTCGGGCATGCCTTGTTCAGATCCATGAAATCCACACACATTCTGCACTTCCCGTTTTTCTTTTTGACCATGACGACATTGGCGACCCACTGGGGGCACTTCGATTCTTTGATGGAATCGTTGGCCAGTAATTTTTCTACCTCCTCGCTGACCGTTTCATTGATAGCAGTGTTGAATTTCCTTCTCATCTGTCGCATGGGCGGATGTAATGGATTGACATTCAGCTTGTGGGTGGCGATGTCTCGTGGGATTCCTGTCATATCTGAATGGGAAAAGCAAATAAATCTGCATGGTTAGTTAGGAATTCACGATACTTACTCGGGTTGGTGAGGTCGTGCCCGATGTAGGCTTTCATTGTGAAGTCGGTGTCGTCCAATTGGACCGGGTTGAGATCTTCGACCGTTGCTTTACAGGCATCCACGACGTCGGGGTCCCTTATGGCGTCCGTTGTCGGGTTGACTTTCGTCCTCGACACAGCTGATTGCTATTCTGCACTCGCCCCTTTTAGCTATATGGTGTGGGTGCAATCTTGAGCTATTTTGTAGCATTCCTGTGCGGTGCGCGGCTAGCCTCGAATGTTGAATACCCCCCACAAGGTGGGGAATTTGATCACTTGGTAAAAACTTGAAGGGACCGCTCGCATGGCATGTATCCATGGGCGTCCTATGATGACGTTGTAGGCCGTTTCCTGGTTCATCACGTGGAAAGTTGTTTCCAGCGTGAATCCTCCTGCTAACATGGGCAGTGATATTTCTCCGGATGTTCGTTCCACTGCATTGTTAAAATCAGTTAGTGTTATGCAATGCGGTATTATCTTATCCTTGAGTCCCATTTGTATGAGGACCCTTGGGTGCATAATACAGGTGCCACTTTCGTCATCAATCATGATTCTTTTAACATTCGTATCGGCGATACGTAAAGTGATAACTAAAGCAACGTAATAAGGGAAAGACAAACCGTCGGCATAGGACTTATCGAAGGTGATACCATCTTCGAAGTCGTCATACCGTTCATGGGCGATGGTCCGCTTTAGTTTGTGCATGGTGGCGAACTTGACGTGAATGATTGCTGAGTCTTCCCTGCCTCCGATGATCATATTTATCGTGCGTGCTGGGGAGGGCGGCTTCGGCGGCCCGTGGGGCTGTTCCCGTTCGCGTGCGAAGTTTGTTTTCCCTTTGTCACTGAGTAATTCCCTCAAGTATCCCTGGTTCAGCATCTTGACCACCTCTTGTCGTAGGCCTATGCAGTCTTCGGTTTTGTGTCCCTGTTCCTGATGGAACTCGCATAGGACATTTGATTTCCTTATGGCAGGGTCTGATTTCATCTTCTGCGGCCACTACACTTTGGTTCCCAGCTTCTCCAGTGCGTACACTATTTCTGAAGGAGACACACAAAAGTTATGGGCAGATAATAAGGGAGGTGTACTTCTTTCGTTTCAGAGTGGGGCAACGTATCGCTGCAAAGCGTCCGTATGCCTTGGTGGTGGATGGGAGGATCTAGCGTATGGCTAGTGTCGGTATTTGTTGGAGTGTGGGAGTTGTTCTCGCCGTCCTTCATTGCATCGATCCCTCCTTGTCTCTAAATGTATTGTCTTTTGCCGTTGGGTCGGCCCATTAAGATCATCCTCATCCGCTCGTACCTCAGCGCAATAGACGTTATGGATTTCCTCCCATATGGTGGGGGGTATTTCATGAGGCGGCTTAGTAGTTTCTTGGTTGCCCTCGAACCATCCCTATTTAGCCCGTTCCGGAAAGCGACGTCTGTCATACCTTCCGATACGTTTGGCAGACTCATCCTTACCCTGTTAAATCTGGCTAGGAAGTCCCTGAGTCCTTCCCCTGTAGTTTGCCTAACGGTGAAGATGTCGTTGATCCTTGCTTCCGCTTTCTTTGCTCCTGCATGGGCGGTGACGAACTTATCTACCATTTCCTCGAATGTTGATATTGCCTTAGCTGGTAGTTGAGAGCACCATGTTAGGGCCCCTCCTATTAGCGTCTTACCAAACTTCTTCAGCAGCACTGATGGTACATGTTCTTTTGATAGGTCGTTATCCTTCACAGCAGTGACACAATGGATCAAATGATCCTCGGGATCTGTGGTTCCGTCGTATACCCTCAAGTAAGGTGGCATCTTGAAGGTTTTTGGGATAGAGTGAGGGGCAGCTTCTTCGGTGTATGGTTGTTCGACGAACCTTCTGTGAGCACGTGGTTTTTTCCCTAAGCAAATTATTCCAAAAGTTTCAAATAAAATGATTTTACATTTTTTATGAATTTTGTTGCATTTTTGTGTTAATTGGTGGCATAATAATTCATATTAAAAATACAAAAATATGCATTTGCATTAGAGATTTAATTTCACAATTAGGTATTAATTTATTTTAGAACAAAATTTAAAGAAATTCACAAAAAATAGTTCCTAGGCAATTTTAATTGATAATTAATTTTTAAATAATTTTAGGATTTAAATAGTTTAATTAGGTTTTTGTTTTAATTTTTTAGAAAATAAAAGACAAAATACAAAAATAAAAACAAAACAAAATTTAAAAAAAAAGGGAATTAAAAGAAAAGTGGGCTGTTACAATTAATTTCAAGCTGAGACCAAAGACCTCGTCCAGTCCAGGCACGTCTCATAAACTCGGTCCACTTCAATAAAAACGGAACGACGTCGTTTCATGTCACTAAATCCAGGCCATCCAAAGTTTTAATCCAACGGTTTAGATGCGATATCAGTTAATTAATAAAAGTGTTTCATAACCCTAATGACATAAACATCTTCCTCGTATACTCCTCCTCTACCGCCGACCTCGCCGGAACCCTCACCAGCGGGAAACACAACCTATACCAATCCTCCTCAAATTCACACCAGGAACTCCCCAGATTATCCTCTTCCCATTCCCACCTTTGATTTCCCTTGAACCTCACCGGAAATCCTCGAATCTTCGTCGGAAGACTTTTCGGCCACGACATCAACTGTTCCAAATCGTTCCAAACTCACACCATTGACTCTCCTAACTTCCCTCAACCCAGATATATGACTATCTTGTCTCGAATCTGGCCGAAAGTGCTCAAATATCAATTTCAATCTTCTCCAGCCAAACCCTAAATAACCCAATCGAACCCAGGTTAACACCAGGGGACCTCCTGGTCTTTCCCTATCGAACTCCTTTGAGCGTTTGGCTCAAATATGATTGGATCAAGTCGAATGGCCATTTCAAGATTTTCTAGCAAACCCTAGATAAGTTTTCTTTATCTTTTTTTTTTATTTTTGTTTAATCTTTGTCTGTTTATGCATGTGTTTGTGTTTGTTTGGTTTAATCTCAACAATTATGTTTTAGTCACTGATTGTTTTCTTGCATGGTTGTGTTCTTCTGTTAATCGATTTCCTGATCTTTTTTTTTGTTTAAATTAGTCCTATACCTTATGAAAATTCATTAAAAATCTTTTATAAATCTGTTTAATTTGTGTTTCTTTTCTTTTTCTGATTCTGGCTTGATTCTGATTAGTAAATAATTTAAATATTAAAATAATTCATGATTGGTCATTAGTTTAATTAAGGTTTGTTATTTGGTCTTGTTTGAATTTTGTTAGCAATTTTTCTGCTGATAGTTGTAATGATATTTTTATGTCAGAATTTCTTAGGGTTTTAAAGTTCGATCCATGACTATTTGATTAGGATAATGGTAGTGTTAAATTTTGATAACAAGTTAATTAGGTTTTCTTCTATTTGTGCTGTTTGATTTGTTGTCAGATTAATTGTTCATGTTTATTCTAGTTAAAAAAATGTGAATTGATTCTGCTTAGCTTTTGATTTCTGATATTAGTTTTAAAATTAGGGTTATTCATTTCAATTAGGGGTGTAAATTTGTTATAACTGTTTAGATTAATTAATCATAATTAGTCTTTAATAATAAAAAAAGGAATTAAGTGCAGTAATTCTAAGAGTAAAGTGGGGACTATTGGGTATGGTAGTAATTCTTAGATGTTTTAAGGGTAGTTTGGGTAATGAAAATGGGTATATTAATCTGATTTGGTAATTTTGTAATTAAGGTAGGGGTAGTATAGCAATTATAAGGGGGATAGAACATTCTAGAATAGACTCTAGTGTAGATTTTAGCTAAATAGGTGCACTTGTGAAATAAGTCAATAATAAGGGAGTACAAATAGAAATAAATAGGGATTAATGTGTAAAAAAGTAAAATCTGAAATTCCCTCCAATTACATCTATAAATAGGCAGTCTCTTTACTTGTTTAAGAAGTTTTGCGAGCTCTAGATTTTTTTTTTTCTTCCCCAATTTCCTTTGCAACTTTCAGATCATATTTCGATATTTAAAGTAGAAAAGCTCCAAAAAACAATAGAAAACCATTAGAAAGTACTGTTTCATCAAATTTCTAAGATCATTTTAATTTCTAGTAACTAATCCATCTCTATTAGCTCTTTTCTAGTAATCTAGAGATTTCATATTAGTTTGCTTGATTGCAAGTAATTTTGGAAAGTCAATTACACTTAAATCGTTCATCTGTGAGGCTTGTTCACTGCTGAATCTACTCCTGGCTTTGAAAAGTTGTTTTCCTGGTTCAAATCTGTTCCTGCTCTGGTTGCTGTGATTGCTGTGTTTCGAATTTGCTTGCTGATCTCCTTTTTCTTCATTCATTTGGTTTAATTCCAGGTACATATTTTGAGACTATTTGATGTGGCTACATCTGTTGAAAAATTGAAATAGAACTGCGGCTGTTACACTGCTATACACAGCTTTGTAAATTCGATTGCTCGTTTGGAATATGACGGATAAAAGGGAAAACAAGAGTTGAAACATATGTCTTCTTAGCTGAAATTCTTAACAGTTTTCTATTGTTTTGTTTTCCCGATCTATATACTTAGATTTGTTTAGTCTTAGCTGTTATAATGTTTTAATGTGATTCATGTAATAAGTAGTATTTATGTTATGCTTGTTAATTAGTCTTATGACATTCTGAGATGATCTCAGTAGATTTAGATAGAATTTGACCCTTAAGTAGTAAGTGATATGAAGGATAGCATGTGTATCCCAAGTATGAATTAGTATAAGTTAGAGTCATTTACGAGTTCAATAGTATAATGCATGCTTATAGGTCTAAAATAAAAATGCAAAATAACAGATGAAGCTCGAATTAATTCGTACTCGTTGTGTATTATTTCCCTGAATCAAATTCTACGTTCATTCTATGATTTCGCACTCTTATGTTTGTATTAAATTTAGAAGCTAGCCATATTAATCAATCCTGAGATTAGGCAGATTATAGTGGCTCAGTGCCAATTGTTGGCATCTTTAACTTGGGTTGATTTTCAGGCCCAGTGTTTACACAGGCCCAGAATGACTTGTATAGTCAATAGTGGCCTAGCCTCCCATAAGGTATGGCTGAGTATATTCCAGGTATGGATTATTGTTGGAAAACCATTTGCTTTCATAAAACAATTGATTAGTTAAAAATATGGAAATTAACTCATAAATATGCAATTAAGTCTCGAATTAGGTAGCGGGTTCAAGCTAAAAGGGTTTTTCCTTTTGTTTGAATTCGGACTTGAATTTGAGGCTCGAATTTATATTCGTAAGTTAATTGACCCTTAGAGACAAAACAAAAATAGAAAATTTAGTTACTTTAGTTTGGACTTTAATAATAAAAATGAGACGAGCCTCGCCAAATCAAAATACATAATTGCGGGGCTCTCATTAATTACTTAATTTAAAAATACTTAGTATTCGGGACAGGCCGTTTAGCGAATTTCACGGTCTTCCCAAAAGATAACAACACATTAGTCACTTTAGGCATGCTTTTAATAAAATTACCTTCCTAAATACGGGTGTACATTTCATGCGACCCAAATCCAAATCCAAAAACATTGAATAAGATTGTGTCAAAGATTCCGGTGCATTTCATGTGACGTGATCCGAAAAAACGTTCTTAAACGACGTTCACTTTCTTAAATAAAAATAATAATTGACAAAAGCGGTAAATAACTTTAAAATTGCATTGTAGGTTTAACATGTATCAAAATCAGATATTTTAGCCAAATATAGCAGTTGAGCGACCGTGCTAGAACCACGGAACTCGGGAGTGCCTAACGCCTTCTCCCGGTTTAACAGAATTCCTTACCCGGATTTCTAGTTCGCGACTGTTAAATAGAGTCAAACCCTTTCCTCGATTCGGGATTCAAACCGGTGACTTGGGACACCATAAATCTCCCAAGTGGCGACTCTAAATCTTAAATAAAATAAATCCCGTTTCGATTGTCCTTTAAGTGGAAAAACTCTATTTTTTTTAATTATATCCCTTCCCCGGGGTGTAGTAAAGCTTCGTAAAAAGGAGGTGTGACAGCTCTGGCGATTCTGCTAGGGAAAAGAACCCAGATCATTTTGTTCAGGGTTCAGAATTTGATATTAGATAAATTGTTGTATTTGGTTATATCTGATTTTCCTACATGTTTCATGCTTAATGTGCTAAATATTTACTGCTTTGATATTATCTGAACTGTATATAAACTATGCCGAAACTCTTCTCTTCTCACCTCCGGGGATGTGCTTACTGGTTGAGACTCCCTATTCTGTTAGTGTCAATGCCTTGAAATAAGAAAGAGGCCGGACAAGTTACTAAGCCGGATAGCCTTTTGGTTCCCGGTACGTAGCCCCCTCCTCGACTCGAGTTGTCCGCTCAGGTACACAGTCTAGAACACATATCCAGGTTTTGAACCTAGAATAACTTGACTTCATGCAGGATCCCTAGTAGGAGCGCTTATTTGCATCACGTGCATATAACTTAGAGGAATCAACACAGGGGTTGGGTCCGTCTAGGACAGGTAACCGGATATGAAACGACCACCATGATACATTTTACGTGTTGCATTTATTTGTCTCGGGCCCGCATGCTGACCGATTTTTGAACATCAAAATTTTGTGAAATTGAGAAAAAGAGAAAAAAAATGAAATAGCAGTGTAAAGAATTAATTGTTTAGTTTTAGAAAAAATCGATGCCCAAATACTGTCGAAACTCTGCCGAAATTTCAAAAAAATAAAAAAATAGAGATGTTTTGTTTTTAATAGTTTGTTTTACTAAAAGCAAAGAAAAAAATAAAATAAAAAAGTCTTTATTTTAGTTTTGGAAAAATAGGTTGTTTTATTTTTGTTGAAAATGAAAAAGAAAAAAAAGAGGCATTATTTTGTCTTGTTTTCAAAAATAGAAAAGGAAAATAGTTTGTCTTGCCATCAAAAATAAAAATGAAAAAAAAGAGTCTTGCTTTTTGCTTATGAAATGCCAAAAATCAAAATGAAAAAAAAAAAGTCTAATTTTAAAGTAGTTCGTTAATTTGCCCAAACTACGTTGGTTTGATTCTCACCGGGTGTGAGATACGTAGGCAACCCTCATCGGGTCCAATCACCCTTTTTGCAAAAATAGCCAAAAAATATCAATTTTTATTTTTTGTCATAAATAAATTAGGTGATATCGTTTTGCCAAAATAGCCGAATGTCCCCAAAAAGGGCGCCGAAAGGTTGTTTGTGCAAAAACGGCCACCCTAAGTTATTTCCCAACGATTAACGGACACAACCTTAAAATCTTCTCCTCGAAGTGCTGAAAGGCCGTATCGGCAAAACTGGGCTTTATTTTTGGAAATTAGAATTGAAAAAAATATAGTATCTTTTTCTTTTAGGTCATAAATAAATGATTAAATCACCTTACTAAACGTGCAGGATGAGCACGACTCAAAATGAACCATTTTTGCATAAGATCCCGTTGGAGTTACGTCTGTGGTGGAATGATTTAGGAAGCGAAGGGCAAGATGAAGTTAAGAAATATTTGAAAGGGCTCACCGGTTT
>MU760899.1:76663-107158 GCA_026770625.1 Nicotiana glauca
CTCTTTGAAGATAATCAGAACCGTCCATAACACAGATCTGGCAAATGGCTTTTGTACTCTAAATTTCATATATCATCGCTATGGTCATATCGAGGGGTTCAAAAACCCAGAAAGCAAGATATGTAGCAAAGGAAATCGCCAGAAGTGGGAGGAGTATCGACGTTTCGCTTTTATGGTGATTTTTCTGGGGCTTTTGGTATTTCCAAGGAAGGACGGGAACATTGACATAAAGATAGCTGGGGTTGTCAGCACGTTAATTACACAAGCCAAAAGTACTCTTGCACCTATGATATTGGCTGACATTTTCCGTGCTCTTACAGCCTGCAAGGCTGGGGAAACTTTCTTCGAGGGGTGCAGTCTATTGTTACAAATGTGGATGATCGAGCATCCATGTCATCGTCCTCAATTCTTGAGCTACGGGTCTCCGGAGAAAACATGAATAGAAGAGTTTCACACAAGGATTAAAGGGGTCAAATTGCCAGAAGGATTCACGGGTTGGACAACATATTTTCGGTCCTTCACTGCTAGCCAAATCGAGTGGATGCTTGGATGGTTTCCCGTTGATGAAATCGTATATATGTCGGCAGCCCGGCCACATTTCCTTCTTATGGGCCTTAGAAGCATTCAGCCTTACGCCCCGTATCGAGTGTTGAGACAGCTTGGGAGATTCCAGATAGTACCCAAGGATGGTGTTTGCAAGTGGTCGAGATTGGCCCTGATGGCCAGTTTCCTGAAGCGATGGTCCGCCAGGTTTGGAGTGAATGTCAATATTTGGCAGCAAATACTTGTGTCTGGGATCGAGCTAAAGGGGAGGTATCACCCGATTATCAGGCTTGGTATAGAAGGGATGTTGCATTCGGAAGGCCGGCCAAAAGGCCTCACCTCCAGAAATTTGTTGAATCATCACAAGAGCAGTGGGCTTGGTTAGCCAAAGAAAATGAGTACAGGGCAAAAATAAGTGAGCTGGAAAAACAAGTCCAAGATCTTAAGTTTGAAAACAGTGTGCAAGTTGCGGCTGACGAGGGCGAGAAAAAGAAATTGGCTAAAGAAAATGAGGCATTACGAGCCCAAATTCAGAAAATGAAGATAGCGGCTGAAACCCTTATTAGAAATGCCCGAAATGCAAAGCTGATAGACAATTTGCGGCAAAAAGTAAATGACTATAGTTTCGAACTTAACAAAGCAGAAAAGGAACTAGCTGGGGTTTGAAGACAGTTGGCTAAAAACGCAGAGGAACAAGCCCGCATGATTCAAAAGCTGAAAGAAGAACATGATAATAAGGTCGCCAAATTAAGGAAAAGGGTCATTACCGCAGAAAATAAAATGAGCAAACAAGCAAAAGAGTTCAAGGTTGAAAGGGAACACTGCTATACAGCTTTAGCACAATTAGAAATGGATCTACAACAACTTCAGGAGAGAAATCAGTAGACTCTGGAGGCCAGGGCCGAACAGATAGGGCGGTTACTGCAGGAAAAAGGCATAATCAGAAAAAGAATCCTAGATATTGCTCACCACATCACCAGAAAATGCCAAATGTGTGAGAATATGACTCAAACTACCTTCTTTGCCTCAGTAATGATATTTGTGAAATAGATAATGAGTGACCTGGACAGACTTCAAGGGGAACTTGCATATAGGGCCGCGGCGAGACTGAACGATGTCCCGCGGGCACCAGGAGCTTTAATGTATTCATGAGTCTGTATTTCATTGTGTCAGTTACTTGAGTCTGTATTTTCATTTTTAGTCAGTCTGTATTTCATTTTAAAGTAGAATAGTTATTAAGAAGTCTGTAGTCTTGTTTATCATTTAGATTCTGTCGCTGTAATGGATGTGTTTGCTATTAATAAAGTTGAAAATTCCAAAAAAATTATAGTTGCTATTTTGCATTTATCTGGTTCAGGCAAGATCACGATACATAGGCAATTTTCATACGACCGGATCATAGCATATGAAAAACAAAATTAAAAAAAAAATGGGAAGCAAAAGAAAGGGAAAAAAAGGAAGATCTGCAATAAAAGAGCCAGGAGAAAGCAAAGAAAAGGAAAGAATAAAAGAAAGGTTATAGTTGTGAATAAATAAAGCCGGGATGACGCATGTGGCCGAGCAAATTCATATTAGAAACCGATAATTGCCTAGGTGCATCCATGCTTAAAATACGTGGTCCTTTGTCTGTTAATGCCCTAACCACTAATAACATTGTTGTCGTTGATGAGTCCAGAGAGGAGTTTTAGCTAGCTGGCATTCTGGCGACTCATCCATATAATACCCGCTCCAAAGACATGTCGAAAATGGTTAGCCAAGAGATCGAAGCAACTATTGTTGACCCGGCTAGGGAGGAAGAAATAGCGGATGTCAATGTTATGAAAGAGGAAATGTACAAGTTAAAACAACAAATGGCCCAAATTTACCAGGCCTGGGCAAAAGGACATCCCTTGCCAACTTATCCCACCAATCCTGCCTTTATTCCGCCACTAGTTCAATCACAAGATCCACCCACCGTAAATTCTTCTCCGGCCTACCCTACCTATCTACCATATTATGCAACTACTTCCCAAACACTACCACCTCCACCACCAAAACAAATTCTGTGTCCTCCACCACCAGTTGCTCTTGTGTAGGTGGCTCCTCCGCCCACCATGTTACACAAATCTTCAAGTGAACCCTTGTTCCACACTCAAGAAAACCACTGTTATCCGCCCAAGCTTACTTTCAAACCTAATGAGCCATACTCTTATACTCCTCTTATTGATATATCAGCTGAAGAAGAAAAGCCTCCTAAAAACCCTGAGCAGGAGGAGATGATACGCAAGGTAAAAAGCTTGGAACAATCATTCCGGAATATGCAAGGTCAAGGAGGGCAAGTAAGTGTCGCTTATAAAGACATGTGTTTGTTTCCAGAAGTCTAACTGCTTGCGGGTTTCAACTTACCAAAGTTTGATCTTTATGATGGACATGGCGATCCTGTAGCTCATTTGAGAGGGTTTTGTTGTAAGAAGAGAGGTGCTAGAGGAAAAGATGAATTGTTAATGGCATGTTTCAGTCAAAGTCTCAGTGGATCGGCTTTAGAATGGTATACAAGGCAAGATCATACCAATGGTAAACATGATATGACTTAGCCCAAGCATTTGCAAATCACTTTCAGTATAATCTGGAGATTGTCCTCGATTGTCTCTCTTTGACCAAGATTGAAAAGAAACCTGGAGAAAGTTTTAGAGAATATGGATTTCGATGGAGGGAACAGGCCACGAGCGTTGATCCTCCGATGAAAGAGGGTGAGATGGTGTATTATTTTTTGCAGGCTTTAGATCCTACTTATTACGGTCACCTAGTGTCAGCGGTGGGGAAAACTTTCAATGAAGTCATAAAGATGGGAAGCATGGTAGAAGAAGGTTTGAAGTCCAACAAGATTATGAGTTACTCCGCAATAAAAGCGACTACCCAAGCCATCCAGATTGGCACTGGAGGGGTTTTGGGAAAGAAAAAGAAGGAAGAAGTTGTCGTGGTGGAGTCAAGGACATGGTCCAGGGGTCCTTCACCATACTATCACCAACCCCACCCACATCCTCAAACCTGTCCACATACACCATATGGCCCACCACAACACTACTATCCACCCCCTGTTCCACACTTCTCAGTTCACCACGCCCAAACTTATCCTCAACCCCAAGCACCTTGGCGTGCACCCATACCACAAAACACCTACCATACCCAAAGTGCATACCCACCGCCCAGAACCTACCGAAATCCCGGCGGAACAGGTTTTCGACCAAACCCTGCTACCAAAAATGACAGATTGCAAAAGAAGAAAACTTTCACTCCGCTAGGAGAATCTTATACCAGCCTGTTTCATAGGTTGAGACAACTTGGAGTGTTAAACCCAATTGAGCCAAAAATACCAAACCCTCTCCCGAGGAACCTGGACCATTCAGTCAATTGTGAATATTGCTGAGGAGCACCATGTCATGACATGGAGAAGTGTTGGCATCTGAAAACTGCCATTCAGGAACTTATTGATACCAGGAGAATTGGAAGTATAGGCTCCAGAAACTCCCAATATCACGCAGAATCCATTACCAACTCATCATGAGACTCACATGATCGAATTAGTGCAGAGGGGAGAATACAAGAAGCTATCGCAAATGGTGATAATGATTAAGGCGAGTGAAAGTAAAGTAGATGAGAAGTCAACTGGTAGGAAAGCATTGGTCGTAGTGGAACAGACAGTCAGTAAACCAGTGATGGTAGAGAAGCCAAAACCTGTTAAAGTGACAATACCAGGAGCAATTGTTAAGCCTGTATTAGTTGTAAAGGGCGCTAATACGGAACCGGTTATCATTAAACCGGCGGTTCAGTTGCTTGTGGTTAGTGAAAAGGCTGTCTCGTAGAATTATGACCGGGTGAGTGTTATGTACAGAGTAAAAGAAGTTAAAGAAGAAGTGTGCAAAATGCACGGGTTGACCAGATCAAGGAGGTGCTTTGCCCCTGAGGAATTGAGAAAAGTTAAAGCAGCTAGAGACAATCTGGCACCAGTGAAAAAAGTTGTTACTGAGGAGGAAGCTGAAGAGTTTTTGAAAAAGATGAAAGCACAAGACTACTCAATCGTGGAACAATTAAGAAAAACCCTGGCGCAAATCTCATTATTGTCTTTATTGATCCATTCGGATGAACATCGCCGGGCGCTGATGAAGATTCTAAATAAAGCACATGTGCCAGATAAGATCACTGTAAATCATCTTGAGAAGATTGCAAATAAAATTTTTGAGATTAACAGGGTAACATTCTCCAATAATGAGTTGCCGTTAGAAGGAACTGAACATAATAGAGCCATTTACCTCACATTGAAGTGCGAAGATTCTGTGGTGACTCGGGTGTTAATTGATAATGGGTCTAGTGCCAACATTTGCCCTCTATCCACTCTAGAAAAGTTGAATATTGATAATGAAAGAATTCATAAGAATAGTATCTGTGTACGGGGATTTGATGGCGGAGGGAAGAATATAGTGGGAGATATTGTGTTGGAGCTTACAATAGGACCTGTGGAATTCACAACGGAGTTCCAAGTGCTTGATGTTGCTGTTTCTTACAATCTTTTATTGGGACGGCCCTGGATTCATGTCGCAAAGGCAATGCTATCTACTTTACATCAAATGGTCAAATTTGAATGGGATCGGCAAGAGATTGTGGTCCATGGGGAGGACAATTCTTGTAATGCCATTACACCCTTCTAGGAAGTTGAAGATGATAAAGGCCCGTGGGTGTACCAAGTTGTGGATACAGTGCCAGTTGCTAAAATCCCAGAAAGGGAGTGTGTCCCTAAGCCAAAGGTAGCCGCTGTATCAGTCATGGTGGCATCTGAAATGATAAGGAATGGATTATTGCCCGGAAAGGGCTTGGGTGCTTCACTCCAGGGCATTATACAGCCAGTGTCTCTTCCTGGTAATCTTGATACTTTCGAGTTAGGCTTTAAACCCACCGCTGCTGACATAAGGACAGCCAAAAAGATGAAGAAGAAAGTGTGGACCCTTCCAAAACCTATCCCTCGCCTCTCCCGTTCTTTTTTCTGGCCTGGTACTAAAAAGCACCCAGCAACAGCAATGCCAAATTCTATGGTGATAGAGCCTGATAGGGAGTTAATTAAGAGGTTTGAAAGTTTGTTTGAAGTGAATATGGTAGATGCAGGCGAGGGTCCGAGCAAAATTGATATGCAATTCGTGGGATCTCATGCCAAGATTAATAATTGGGAAGCTACTCCTCTTCCTAATCGGTAGGAGTCGTGGTATTTAGTTTTTTATTTTCCTTTGAGTATTAAATCTGGATTATTTCCAAGGTTGTAGTTCGGATTTCTATGTTCCGTCCATTTGGATGAGTTAAACCTTGTTATCCTACAATTTTAATGAAATGCAATTTCTTTCTCTCTTCATTCTTGATAGCCTTTATTTTTGTTTTTCTTCTTCTCTCTTGTACAGTCCCTTTTATGCTAGTTTCAATGATGTGTCATGCATGAGGAGTTCACGGCCTAGTCTTGATAACCAATATGAAATAATAATACAAGAAATTGAGTGTGATGATGAGGTGGAATATGATGACGAGGAAGACATGGAAGAAATCAGTAAAGAATTAAGTCAATTTGAGGAAAAACCCAAACCTAACTTGAATAACACCGAGGCAATCAATCTAGGGGATCAGGAAAATATTCAGGAAACAAAAATAAGTGTCCATTTGGAAGCTCCGCTCAAGAAATAATCAAGTTTTTGTTTGAGTTCAAAGATATTTTTGCATGGTCATATGAGGATATACCGGGTTTAAGTACCAATCTGGTGGTCCACAAATTGCCCACTTATTCGGAATGCCCTCATGTCAAGCAGAAGCTGAGAAAATTTAAAACAGATATCAGTGTGAAAATTAAAGAAGAAGTCAACAAGCAGTTTGAGGCGGAGGTCGTACAGGTTACCTGATATCCCACCTGTTTAGCCAATGTTGTGTCTGTGCCAAAGAAGGATGGAAAGACCGTAGTGTGTGTCGATTATCGTGATCTCAATAAGGCGAGTCCAAAAGATAACTTCCCACTGCCAAACATCCATATATTGATTGACAATTATGCCAAACATGAGATTGGTTCTTTCATGGATTATTTTGCGGGCTATCACCAGATTTTGATGGATGAGGAAGACGCGGAAAAGACGGCATTCATTACGCCTTGGGGAACTTACTGTTATAGGGTTATGCCGTTTGGGTTGAAGAAAGCAGGGGCAATATACATGAGGGCGATGACCACCATGTTCCATGATATGATGCATCGGGAAATTGAAGTTTATGTGGATGACGTGATTATAAAGTCAAGAAAGCAGTGTGATCATGTTAAAGACCTGAGGAAGTTTTTCCAGAGGCTTCGCAGGTACAATCTCAAACTNGGGCGATGACCACCATGTTCCATGATATGATGCATCGGGAAATTGAAGTTTATGTGGATGACGTGATTATAAAGTCAAGAAAGCAGTGTGATCATGTTAAAGACCTGAGGAAGTTTTTCCAGAGGCTTCGCAGGTACAATCTTAAACTCAATCCAGCAAAGTGTGTGTTTGGAGTCCCGTCAGGGAAGTTGTTGGTGTTTGTGGTAAGTCGACGAGGTATTGAATTAGACCCGTCCAAAATTAAATCCATTCAGGAGTTACCACCGCCAAAGAGCAAGAAAGAAGTAATGAGTTTGCTCGGCAGGTTAAATTATATTAGCAGGTTCATTGCTCAGCTTACAACAACTTGTGAGCCTATCTTTAAGCTGCTAAAGAAAGATGCTACGGTCAATTGGACGGATGAATGTCAGGCAGCATTTGACAAAATTAAGGATTATTTGGCCAGTCAACCTGTGTTGGTTCCGCCAGAGCCGGGAAGACCCTTGATCCTTTATCTGACAGTGTTGGATAATTCTTTTGGCTGTGTATTGGGGCAGCATGATGTTACAGGAAAGAAAGAGCAAGCAATTTACTACCTCAGCAAGAAGTTCACATCTTAAGAGGTAAAATACACTCAGCTTGAGAGGACGTGTTGTGCATTGACCTGGGTAGCACAGAAGTTGAAACATTACATGTCAACATATATCACTTATCTCATCTCGTGGTTGGATCCATTAAAATACATTTTTTAGAAGTCCATGCCCACAGGGAGGCTCGCAAAGTGGCAAATCCTGCTGACTGAATTTGATATTGTATACGTAACCCGTACTACGATGAAAGCACAAGTAGTGGCTGATCACCTAGCAGAGAATCTAGTTGATGATGAATATGAACCGTTGAAAACATACTTTCCTGATAAGGAGACAATGCATATTGAGGAATCAGAACAAGATGAAAAACCTGGGTGGAAGTTGTTCTTTGATGGGGCTGCCAATAACAAAGGCGTGGGGATAGGAGCGGTACTTATTTCTGAGACAGGGCAACACTACCTTGTTACAGCTCAAATTCGTTTCTACTGTACCAATAACATGGCCAAGTACGAGGCATGTATTTTGGGTTTGAGATTTGCTATAGATATGGGTGTCCAGGAGATCTTGGTCATGGGCGACTCGGATCTTTTGGTACACCAAATTCAGGGAGAATGGGAGACACGAGACTTAAATCCCATACTGTATTGACAGTGTTTGCATGAACTTTGTCAACGGTTTCAGTAAATAGATTTCAGGCACATTCCAAGGATTCATAATGAAGTTGCTGACGCTTTGGCCACTTTGGCGTCAATGTTGCATCATTCAAATAAGCTTTATGTGGACCCATTGCAGATTCAGGTCCGAGATCAGCATGCCTATTGTAATATGATGGAAGAAGAACTTGATGGTGAACCGTGGTTTCATGATATCAAAGAATAACTCAGAATGGGAGTATATCCAGTACAGGCCACAGGAGACCAAAAGAGAGCCATTAGACGCTCAGCAAGCGGATTTTTCTTTAGTGGAGGAGTGTTGTACAAAAGAACGCCAGATCTTGGTTTATTGAGGTGCATGGGTGCTACACAGGCTACAGCTATCATGACTGAGGTACATGCAGGAGTTTGTGGACCTCATATGAGTGGATATGTACTGGCCAAGAAGATTCTTCGAGCAGGATATTATTGGCTCACTATGGAACGAGATTGTATCAGTTTCATACGCAAATGTCATCAGTGTCAAGTACATGGAGATTTGATTCATTCTCCTCCATATGAGTTGCACACAATGTCAGTACCATGGCCCTTTATTGCTTGGAGGATGGATGTCATTGGGTCGATCGAGCCAGCAGCATCTAACGGGCACAGATTTATTCTAGTAGCCATTGATTACTTCACTAAGTGGGTTGAAGCAAAAACTTTCAAATCGGTGACCAAGAAGGCAATGGTCGATTTTGTGCATTCAAATATCATTTGTCGGTTAGGAATTCAGAAGGTGATTATCACAGATAATGGTGCCAAACTCCATAGCCATCTGATGGCGGAGACATGTCAGAAGTTTAAGATCATGCACCGCAATTCTACCCCATATCGTCCTAAGGCGAATGAAGTAGTTGAGGCAGCTAATAAGAACATCAAGAAAATACTTCGGAGAATGGTGGAAGGATCTAGGCAGTGGCATGAGAAATTACCTTTTGCTATGTTAGGATATCGCACTACTATTCGCACTTCAGTAGCGGCGACTCCTTATTCATTAGTGTACGGTACGAAGGCAGTGATACCTGCAGAAGTTGAAATACCCTCCCTGCGGATTATTGATGAGGCAGAAATTGACGATGATGAGTGGGTCAAAGCCCGTTTGGAACAATTGAGCTTGATTGATGAGAAGAGATTGGTAGCAGTATGTCATGGACAGCTGTACCAACAGAGAATGGCAAGAGCATATAACAAGAAAGTGTGTCCGCGGAAATTCGAAGTAGGGCAATTGGTGTTAAGGCGTATTCTACCTCACTGGGCTGAAGCAAAAGGAAAGTTTGCCCCCAACTGGCAGGGGCCGTTTGTTGTAACACGAGTGTTGTCCAATGGTAAATTGTATCGAACAGATGTGAAAGGGAAATGTGTAGAAATGGCTATCAATTCTGATGCAGTCAAGAGACACTATGTACGATTTCTTTATCTTTATGAACCTGATTGTACTTGGCATGTTTTGAAATTGAAATGATGAAGGCATTTTATTCTGCTATCCAAACACTTTATCATTTGTTATCCCTTTGAGCCTTATTATATTTTCTTTCGTATCCCTCTTTCGGAATCAATAACAAAACTCGAAGATCGAACGGGGAAATCAAGTGGAGAAAAAGAAAAGAAAAAAAAGAGAAAAAAAAGGAAAAGAAAAGAAAAGAAAAGAAAAGAAAAGAAAAGAAAAGAAAATAAAGAAAAAGAAATGAAAAGGAAAGAAAGAAGAATGGAAGAAAAGAAACATCGCAACAATGAAGCGATTTTATGACCTGAACTACGTTTGAATTGATCCCGAAAGGGTACGTAGACAGCCTCACTGAGGTTCAGTCACAACAAAGGAAAAGTCCAAGAATCCCCAAGAATGAAACTGGGGCAGAAGTTATGGTTGTTGCGAGAAATATGATTCCGAAAGTTGTAATTTTGAACCCACATTTGAATTATTTTGAGCCTTTATACCCTTCTTTCTAAACCCATCCAAAAGCCACATTACAGTCCAAAGAAAGGCCTTCTGATCAATTTTAAGAATTGTCAATACAAGCAGGTAAAGTGATTCATGTTGGGGACAACACTCTGGTACCAGAAAGAAAATGATGAAAATGAGAGAGTCTTATTGGTGAAAACTCTCACAGGCACCATAAGGCGAAGTGAGTTTGAGAGACATTAAAAATGAAAGAGTCTTATTGGTAAAAACCCTCATGGACACCGTAAGGTGAAAGGTAGTTTTCAGATGGAAAGATGAAAGAAGTTTATGGTTGCAAGGTGTTAAGAAACATGGCTAAATGAGCAAGGTTTGGATTTTGACGACAGTTGGTGGTGAAAGTACGAAACGGAAATGTGGCAATTGAAAGTTGATTGGTGGGACAGACTAGGCTGGTTAATCCAAAATGCATGGGACGATCAAAGGAATCAGCCTTTCCGCTCAGATAAGTCCTATCTGTTTTTTTCATTACAAATCATTCATTTTCGGAGTTTTTCTATTTTCAAAACCTTCGAGGTCATTGCATTTAATTCTCTTGAAGTCTATCTATAAGACGTTTCAGTGTCAGTTCAATTCAAAACAAAAGAAGGATGTCAAGGCTAACTACCAGCTTCCCAGTTGTATGTCATAACAAGGTTGAGAAATATCAAGGAAAGTAAGGCAAAAAAGACCAATGGGAATCCCATCAGTGGAATAATCAGATAATTGTGAAGGTGAAGCAAAGTTTCACAAGAAGGAGACAAAAACACAAAACAGTAACACGGGGTAAAACATTTGGGTCATCAAGATCAGAGGGTCGAAAGTCAGCCGGAAAGTCGGGGAATTTCAAAGAAAGCCAGAGCAAAGTCGGAAGCGAGAGCATGGCCAACAAGAATGCCAGCAGCTAACTACCATTTTATATTAACAAATCTTTCTTTGATTAAAACAAGGGCAGAAAATTTTCTTCGTTTTGTATGGTTGTTTGCAAGCTGGAGCCCACCTGAAGAACAAGGGAATATCTTTTAAAAGTCAACAAGCAGGAGCCCACCTGAAGAATAAGGGAATATCTTTCAAAAGTCAGCAATCAGGAGCCCACCTGGAAAACAAGGGAATACATTTCAAGCGCAGCAGCCAGTCACCCACCTGAAGAACAAGGGAAGTGTAATGCAAGTTCTATCTTTCAAATTTAATATTTGGTAGCACAACATACCCAGTTATCAAACTGGGGCAGAAATTTTTCGTTGTCTTGTATGTTTGTCGAGCCCACCTGAAGAATAAGGGAGTATCTTTTTCAAAGTTCAGCAAGCAGGAGCCACCTAAAGAATAAGGGAATATCTTTCAAAATTCAGCAAGCAGGAGCCCACCTAAAGAACAAGGGAATATCTTTCAAAATTCAACAAGCAGGAGCCCATCTGAAGAACAAGGGAATATCTTTTCAAATGCAGCAAGCAGGCACCCACCTGGAAACTAAGGGAAGTACAACCCAAATTTTAGCCTTTAATTTTAATATCTGATAACATAACGTACTCAGTCACCATACTGGGGCAGAAAATTTTCTTTGTTTGTCTATTTTTGTTGCAATCAGGAGCCCACCTGGAAAACAAGGGAATACATTTTTAAGCATCGCAATCAGGAGCCCACCTGGAGAACAAGGGAATACATTTTTAATCATCGCAATCAGGAGCCCGCCTGGAGAACAAGGGAATATATTTTCAAGCATCGCGGTCAGGAACCCACCTGAAGAATGGACACATATTTCAAATTATAGTAGCCAAGCAACATCAAGAGAAATGGAAGAACATCATCAAGGCAACAACAAGAGTTTCATTGGAAGAACACAAGATACGAGTTCAAGACAACACAAGAGCAAGTTTGAAGATATAGATAGGATCTTTTGTAATTCCTAGATCATAGCTTAGGCTAGCTTCTTTTTATCTTGACGGTGTAATAAGGAGGTCAGCGAGTAGTAACAGAAGCAACAGCAGTGAAATCACAGCTCCTGGTAGTCCCAGCTACCAGACTTTCCTGAACTACACAGACCTGATTCCCGTTTAGCCTGGGATATGTAGGCAGCCTCTGGAGCAGGGTGCGGTCAACTCTTTCAAAATGCTTCACACGGAATATGCGAACGAGCAAAAATCTTTCATTTCCGCTCACTTGTCTTTGCACGAAAACTCTTCGTGTTTCTGGGCAAAGAGGGGCAGCTGTGAGCACGTAATTTTTGCCCTAAGCAAATTATTTCAAAAGTTTCAAATAAAATAATTTTATAATTTTTATGAATTTTGTTGCATTTTTGTGTTAATTGGTGGCATAATAATTCATATTAAAAATACAAAAATATGCATTTGCATTAGAGATTTAATTTTACAATTAGGTATTAATTTGTTTTAGAACAAAATTTAAAAAAATTTACAAAAAATAGTTCCTGGGCAATTTTAATTGATAATTGATTTTTAAATAATTTTAGGATTTAAATAGTCTAATTAGGTTTTTGTTTTAATTTTTCAAAAAATAAAATACAAAATACAAAAATAAAAACAAAACAAAATTAAAAAAAGGGAATTAAAAGAAAAGTGGCCTGTTACAATTAATTTCAAGCCCTGACCAAAGACCTCGTCCAGTCCAGGCCCATCTCATAAATCCGGTCCACTTCAATAAAAGCGGAACGACGTCATTTCATGTCACTAAATCCAGGTCATCCAAAGTTTTAATCCAACGGTTTAGATGCGATATCAGTTAATTAAAAAAAGTGTTTCATAACCCTAATGACATAAACATCTTCCTCGTATACTCCTCCTCTGCCGCCGACCTCGCCGGAACCCTCACCGGCGGGAAACACAACCTATACCAATCCTCCTCAAATTCACACCAGGAACTCCCCAGATTATCCTCTTCCCATTCCCCCTTTGATTTCCCTTGAACCTCACCGGAAATCCTCGAATCTTCGTCGAAAGAATTTCTGGCCACGACATCAACTATTCCAAATCGTTCCAAACTTACACCATTGACTCTCCTAACTTCCCTCAACCCAAATATATGACTATCTTGTCTCGAATCTGGCCGGAAGTGCTCAAATATCAATTTCAATCTTCTCCGGTCAAACCCTAAATAACCCAATCGAACTCAAGTTAACACTGGGGGACCTCCTGGTCTTTCCCTATCGAACCCTTTTGAGCGTTTGGCTCAAATATGACTGGAGCAAGTCGAATGGCTATTTCAAGATTTTCTGGCAAACTCTAGATAAGTTTTCTTCATCTTTTTCTTTTATTTTTGTTTAATCTTTGTCTATTTATGCATGTGTTTGTGTTTGTTTAGTTTAATCTCAACAATTATGTTTTAGTCACTGATTGTTTTCTTGCATGGTTGTGTTCTTCTGTTAATCGATTTCCTGTTCTTTTTTTTGTTTAGATTAGTCTTATACCTTATGAAAATTCATTAAAAAATCTTTTATAAAACTGTTTAATTTCTGTTTCTTTTCTTTTTCTGATTCTGGCTTGATTCTGATTAGTAAATAATTTAAATATTAAAATAATTCATGATTAGTCATTAGTTTAATTGAGGTTTGTTATTTGGTCTTGTTTGAATTTTGTTAGCAATTTTTCTGCTGATAGTTGTAATGATATTTTTATGCCAGAATTTCTTAGGGTTTTAAAGTTCGATCCATGACTATTTGATTAGGATAATGGTGCTGTTTAAGTTTTGGTAACAAGTTAATTAGGTTTTCTTCTATTTGTGTTGTTTGATTTGTTGTCAGATTAATTGTTCACGTTTATTCTAGTTAAAAAAATGTGAATTGATTCTGCTTAGATTTTGATTTCTGATATTAGTTTTAAAATTAAGGTTATTCATTTCAATTAGGGGTGTTAATTGGTTATAACTGTTTAGATTAATTAATCACAATTAGTCTTTAATAATAATTAAAAAAAAAGGAATTAAGGGCAGTAATTCTAAGAGTAAAGTGGGGACTATTGGGTATGGTAGTAATTCTTAGATATTTTAAGGGTAGTTTGGGTTATGAAAAAGGATATATTAATCTGATTTGGTAATTTTGGAAGGGAGTTAGGGGTAGTATAGGAATTGTAAGGGGGATAGAACATTCTAGAATAGACTCTAGTGTAGATTTTAGCTAAATAGGTGCACTTACTTGTGAAATAAGTCAATAATAGGGGGTACAAATAGAAATAAATAGGGACTAATGTGTAAAAAAGTAAAATCTGAAATTTCCTCCAATTACATCTATAAATAGGCAGTCTCTTTACTTGTTTAAGAAGTTTTGCGAGCTCCAGATTTTTTTTTTCTTCCCCAATTTTCTTTGCAACTTTCAGATCATATTTTGAAAATTTAAAGCAGAAAAACTCCAAAAAAACAATAGAAAACCATTAGAAAGTACTGTTTCATCAAGTTTCTAAGATCATTTTAAGTTCTAGTAACTAATCCATCTCTATTAGCTCTTTTCTAGTAATCTGGAGATTTCATATTAGTTTGCTTGATTGCAAGTAATTTTGGAAAGTCAATTATACTGAAATTGTTCATCTGTGAGGCCTGTTCACTGCTGAATCTACTCCTAGCTCTGAAAAGTTATTTTTCTAGTTCAAATCTGTTCATGCTCTGGTTGCTGTGATTGCTGTGTTTCGAATTTGCTCGCTGATCTCCTTTTTCTTCATTCATTTGGTTTAATTCCAGGTACATATTCTGAGACTATTTGATGTGGCTACATCTGTTGAAAAATTAAAATAGAACTGCGGCTGTTACACTGCTATACACAGCTTTGTAAATTCGATTGCTCGTTTGGAATATGAAGGATAAAAGGGAAAACAAGAGTTGAAACCTATGTGTTCTTAGCTGGAATTCTTAACAGTTTTGTATTGTTTTGTTTTCCAGATCTATATACTTAGATTTGTTTAGTCTTAGTTGTTATAATATTTTAATGTGATTCATGTAATAAGTAGTATGTATGTTATGCTTGTTAATTAGTCTTATGACATTCTGAGATGATCTCAGTAGATTTAGATAGAATTTAACCCTTAAGTAGTAAGTGATATGAAGGATAGCATGTGTATCCCAAGTATGAATTAGTATAAGTTAGAGATTGTCATTTACAAGTTCAATAGTATAATGCATGCTTATAGGTCTAAAATAAAAATGCAAAATAACAGATGAAGCTCGAATTAATTCGTACTCGTTGTGTATTATTTCCCTGAATCAAATTCTACGTTCATTCTATGATTTCGCACTCTTATGTTTGTATTAAATTTAGAAGCTAGCCATATTAATCAATCCTGAGATTAGGCAGATTATAGTGGCTCAGTGCCAATTGTTGGCATCTTTAACTTGGGTTGATTTTCAGGCCCAGTGTTTACACAGGCCCAGAATGACTTGTATAGTCAATAGTGGCCTAGCCTCCCATAAGGTATGGCTGAGTATATTCCAGGTATGGATTATTGTTGGAAAACCATTTTCTTTCATAAAACAATTGATTAGTTAAAAATATGGAAATTAACTCATAAATATGCAATTAAGTTTCGAATTAGGTAGCGGGTTCAAGCTAAAAGGATCTTCCCTTTTGTTTGAATTCGGACTTGAATTTGAGGCTCGAATTTATATTCGTGAGTTAATTGACCCTTAGAGACAAAACAAAAATAGAAAATTTAGTTACTTTAGTTTGGCCTTTAATAATAAAAATGAGACGAGTCTCGCCAAATCAAAATACATAATTGCGGGGCCCTCATTAATTACTTAATTCAAAAATACTTAGTATTCGGGACAGGCCGTTTAGCGAATTTCACGGCCTTCCCAAAAGATAACAGCATGTTAGTCGCTTTAGGCACGCTTTTAATAAAATTATCTTCCTAAATACGGGTGTGCATTTCATGCGACCCAAATCCAAATCCGAAAATATTGAATAAGATTGTGCCAAGGATCCGGGTGCATTTCATTTGACGTGATCCGAAAATACGTTCTTAAACAACGTTCACTTTCTTAAAAAAAATAATAATTGACAAAAGCGGTAAATAACTTTAAAATTGCACTGTAGGTTTAACATGTATCAAAATCAGATATTTTAGCCAAATATAGCAGTTGAGCGACCGTGCTAGAACCACGGAACTCGGGAGTGCCTAGCACCTTCTCCCGGGTTAACAGAATTCCTTACCCGGATTTCTGGTTCGCGACTGTTAAACAAAGTCAAACCCTTTCCTCGATTCGGGATTCAAACCGCTGACTTGGGACACCATAAATCTCCCAAGTGGCGACTTTGAATCTTAAATAAAACGAATCACGTTTCGATTGTCCTTTAAGTGAAAAAACTCTTTTTTATTATTATATCCCTTCCCCGGGGTGTAGCAAAGCTTCGTAAAAAGGAGGTGTGACACCTTACCACGTCGCATTTTGGTAGCAACTTGGGAGCACCAGGAATCTTGTCTACCCTCTCCTGATGCTGTTTCATTTGGTCACGAAGCACTTTGTTTTCATTCTCCATTTCTTCCATCTTCTTTAGGATGCCTCTTAGTGTGCCATCGTTGGAATGTGCTTCGATGGCCTTGTTATTTACTCGTACAACCTCAGGTTCACTCATTGCAACAGTGACGCTTACCGTTGGCATACACCTGACGTTAATTTACGGTGAACCAATCCAATTAGAGTACTTGTTAGCCATTCTTCCAGTAGCTTTTTGACCACCGAGGGTGCTTCCTTAGCCGCAGATGTGGAAGCTCCTTTTTCATGCAAGATCGTCAGATCTGGAGAAGGTGAGATCTCTGCACCTGGTATGGTGCTAGGGGTTGCATTCAAGATACCCTCGTCACTGACCTCGTTGAGGGGACCAAGGAGATTGGCGCTAACACCCGCTATTGCTTTCGATCTTGTGTTATTTTCGGCCATCTTTTCGTGTGGTGTAGAGAATGGTAGTTGGTTGTTCTCTAGGTGGATACTATGATTTTGATTCTCGAAATCCCCACAGACGGCGCCAAATTATTTGGCTCGAAAGTTATCAATATACTTTGTAAGCTTAAAAATAATTAAAAATAAATAGGGGTAAATCGTAATCAAATATAATAAACCCTAGAGATAGGAAAGATGAAATTATTATAGTAGATTTGATAGTATGAGCTCGAGGATAAGTGTTCGTTAGATGTAGAGATAGAGAGAGAGTAGGAGAAAATCAGAGAGTTGTATTATTCGAGAATAATCATGCTCCCCCTTTACAATGTGAAGGTCTCCTTTATATAGCAGGAGGCCTTCCTCGAAATAATCATAAAAGTACAAAAGTAATCAACGTCTCCCTAGTGAGGACGCTGAGTTTTAAACAACGTTGCCTTTGTCCCCACGCCCAAGTCGTACCCTTTCTTTAGTTGACGTATGCTCAATGGGCGTACCCTTCGGCGTAGAGACATTGAGGGTCAAATTTGGCCCTATACAAAACTCAAAACCAATGTCATAGATTAGAGTTCAAAACCTGACGGGCACATTAAAATTTTGAGTTCAAATCTACATTTATTAAAATTCTGGTGAATTTTAATAAAATTATGATTTCAAACCAATATATGTCGGTACATGCATGTAGAGTATATTAAGACTTACGATTAAAGATTAAAGATCCATATACGGAACAATCGTGAAAATAGCACGGACTAGTCAGTTTTCGTACTAGTAATTGAAAAATAGTCACTGTATGCAAAGTCATTGAAAAATAGCCATTATTTTGCTGCAACGCGGAATGTTCCAGCATAATATACTGGAGATTGATGAACCTATATATGAGCTTCCAGCATATTATGCTGGAACTCCAACACATGTAAAGTTCCAGCATAATATACTGGAGATTGGAGCATTTGTGTATAAACTTCTACCATATTATGCTAGAAATCTAGTCTATTATGTTGGAACTCCAGTATATTATGTTGGAATATTTTTTGAAATTTGAGCAGTGTTTTCGTTCAGATTTATCTTTACATGAAAAGTGACTAAATTTCTATTACTTTTGAAATTGTGGCTATTTTTCAATTACTACTTATAAATCTGACTATTTTTGAATTTCACCTGGAACAATCGACAAAATAACAAACCCCATAAATAAGGAAGGAGGAATGCATCCATTAATTCAAAAAGTACCGGCACATACCAAAATATAGACATTATTTTTAATTCAAACATTGTAACTTATGTCTAACTTTATCTATACATGTTTTTCCTACGGGGCCGTTTGGTAGGATGCATTAGATAAGCTAATGCATGTATTAGTTTTGTGTATTAATAATACATTGTTTGGTAGGCATTTTGAACCTATGCATTAGTTATGCAAGCATTAGTTATACATCATATTTGGTATTATCTTATGCATAGCTAATGCTATAAAATAATGGTATTAGCAATGCAATGGTTTTTAATGCATGCATTAGCTTAGTTAAAGACAATTTGTCCTTCAAAATTTATGCTTGAATAAAATATGCTATTTAATATATTAATACAAGTTCAAAATAATTGAAATAGTGAGAAATAAAATTATATCCCTAGTAAATAAATAAATACTTAGCATATTTCTTTTTTATAAACAAATATATAATTTTATTTTACAATATAGATAAACAATTAAAATAAATTTTTTAAACTTTTTCATATAAAAACATTTCTCAACATATGTTTCTTTTAAAAAGTTAGAGTGTAGACTAGTTTTGATGGTATTTTTGTAAACAAATAATTCTTTTAGAAATAAAATAATGCTTTAATACATCAAACCAAACAATGGATAAGAAATATGTCAGAATAATTAATACCAGCATAACTAATACAAGCATAACTAATATCAACATTACTAATACACCCTCTTCAACATTATTCTCATGCACCCTACAAAACGACCCCTGCGTGTATAAGTTTCAGACACCAAAGTAGCGTGTTCTGTCTAACCCGTAAACCAATAGTTGGATATGATAATGCTCAAAAAGAGGTGACCTCCTTTCTATAAAAGAAGAGACCAGAGGGTCCATCATTTGGCAACAAGGCAAGCTTCACTAAGCTTTCAGCACCTTCTTCAGCAGTTAACCTCCCAGTATTGCAGGTCAATTCTGTTTTGCAAAAGCCAGGACACACAGAATTTATCCGAATATTCGGATATTTCGTAGCTAAAACCCTTGTGTAAGCAATCAGGGATGCTTTCGAGACTTTGTAAGCTGAAAAATAAGTTGGCCATCCTTTGGCTTCTATTGATTTCTCTTTAAAATCTTTTATAAATTCATTCAACACTTCCTCTACCCTTTCTTCTGTCAGGCTTTTAGCATCACTTAGCATTCCTATGGCCCATTCGTTGCCCAATAGCTGTAGAATAGCAAAAAACGGTTAGGAGTACACTAGGGGTGGCAAAAGTGGTCCAAAAGTTATAATGGGTTGGGCATGAGCTACTTTAGTGATGGGCTAAGTAACCCAAACTAAGCCCATTTATTTTCAGTAATCCAAATAAGCTCATGATTAACTATTTTTACTATTATGCATGAATCTGTTATTCCCAAACATAAGACAAGAAGCAAAACGAAAAAAAGAAAAAAAAAAATCATCATCATAAACCATTCCAGAATGATACTTACGAAAAAGTAAATAAATATTATTGTTAAATGTGTGGGAATATTTTATAATGCTTATTTAAAAGTTGAGGTTATTGCAAAGATATGGGTCAATTTGGGTGAGTTGGGTTACAACATGTTGTTTAGCCTATCTTGACTCAGTCTATCTTAACCCACATGAACTTTGAGCAGGGTTGGACAACGACCCATTTAATGAGTGAGTCTATCTTCAACGGACCAAATACAGCCCAAACAGCCTATTTGCCACTTCTACTGTCAGTATATAGAAGTTAAACTCATCATAAATCAGAGGGTACACATATTATGATATATAGAGTTATGATTTCATTACCTTTAACTTCCCCAGGAAAGAAGCGACATTAACAATTCTTGGGGAATTAGAGAGCTGAAGGAGGGGAATAAATGCTTCAATCATTCTTTTTGCACCATAGAAGTTTGTCTCTAGGCAGTGTTTTGTCAACTCATAATCTGTAACAATACCTTCAATTGATTTCTTAATACCACCCTCTTCCTGCATAATTATTACTCCAATTTGTTACTATTTTTTGAATATATATGTAACATAAAATGACTGAAAATTAATCAAAGAGATCACCATTGATTGTGTTTCTAATTAGGCCAAATACATAGACACCCCATTAAACTTGGCCCAATTTTTTATTTTGGTACTTTAACTCAGCCTTGTTCCATTTTGGCCCTCCAATTAACCCCATTTTTTTTGTTCCACATTGACACAAAAGCTGACTAGATTACATGTGTGATTTGCCTCACCCGTGTAGGCGCGTGAGTGCCATTGTTTAAGCCAAATTTCATACTCCCAACGTAGAGGCGAATCCAGAATTTAAATCTTATGGATTCAATTTTAATGTTTTTAACATTGAACCCATTATATTTTTAAAGTTATGGGTTTATATCTATTTTTTTACAATTTTAATGAGTTTTTACATATAAATTTTTACTCCGCGTCAAAAGTTATGGGTTCAGTTGAACCCGTAGTTATTACTGAAAATATATATATATAAAATATTTTTTCCACGGGAGGGGGGCAGAAAAAACGAAAAAAATAATAATTTGAAATTACAAAAAAATAAAAAAAAATTGGGGGAGGTGGGGTAGCATCTAGGTATTTGTTTGCGCTGCATTTTTACCTGGGATAAAAGTTTTTGTGTCAAAGTGGAATAAAAGAACCCATTATATTTTTAAATGTTATGGGTTTATATCTATTTTTTTTAAAATTTAATGAATTTTACATAAAAAATTCTCTCCGCGTCGAAAGTTATGGGTTCAGTTAAACTCGTAGTTATTACTGAAAATATATAAAATAAAAAAAAATCGTCGGGACGTGGGCAGAATATATGAAAAAAAATAATTTGAAATTACAAAAAAAAAAGTTATAAAAAAGAATTGGGGAGGGGGGGNGTCAAAGTGAAATAAAAGAAATGAGATTGGAGGGCCAAAATAAAACAAGGCTGAGTTAAAGTGTCAAAATAAAAAATTAGGTCAAATTTAATGGTCTGTATATATATTTGGCCTTCTAGTTACTTAAGGATAACATATTAGGATTGGACTATATGTCTTACCCCATTTGCAGCAGAAATGGTTACGAAATCTCCTTCTATTAAATCTTTTATTATAACAACATCTCCTTCTACCATTAATCCACCAATCCCTGCGTTGTTAACCTGCAAATTAAATTGAAGCATTCATAATTTGTTATTCCTATGTAAAGAATATATGTAATATGTATTGATGCAAATATACTCTAAGTATAAAATATGTATCTTAATTATACGTTAATATACTATGTAAAAATTCCAAAGAAACAAAAAAGAAGAAAACAAAGGAACTAGAAAAAGTTAAGAATGTCAAACTCAAAGGGTAAAAGTGTAATAGAACAAACACAATGTACATCTGAAAAGTGAAAAGGTACAACTACCTAATTGGAAAGAAAGAAACTGGTCGAAACTCTTACGTTTTTTTTTCTTTCCTTAAAGTAAATTATACTACTAGGCAGGGCTGTCTAGTTTATTACGTTTCTTAGGAGTTATGCACATGAGGCTTTTTTTTATTTATATATAAAAAACCATTTGTAGCTCAAAATCTACTGACAGACAAATTTGGATTCCACACTCATCAATTAAGGGATAAATTAAAGCATTTCCTACCAAAAAAAGTTTATTTTCCAAAATTCAAAATAAGATCCCTAATTAAGGATGGCGAGATCCAACTATCTCACCACAACCTTCAAGAGATTAATACCAAAACTAATTAATTAGCACTAAATTATTTTCCATCATGACTATCTTGCTGAGACAACCCATAGCACTGAAGAAAGATGTAGCAAAATATATAAAAGAAAATATTAATCCTGTATCTTACAATTTCAATGTTAAGTACGACGCTTTATTTATATTTTATTTCACTAATTTGTGGGGGAGTTTAATAATTATATTTTGATAGTATTTACACTATCATAAAAACAAGTACAAGTAATTCCTATAGCAACCATAAGTCACCTTTTTTTGTAGATCTCAAGGAGCCACCTAACAAGTGATCGGTGGTAGAAAAAAAATGTTAATCCTAAATAAATTAAATTGCATGTGACTGTTCACCCACTTTTGTAGATCTCAAGGAGCCTACACCTTTTTCACCTCTCGAATTGTAAGCAGCGATTATTTATTGTCTCAAATTATTTATCATTTTAAAAATTTAAAATAAAATTAATTATTTTTGCACACTTTACGCTTAATAATAATTATTCTTGAAAACTACAAACACCTCTATTATGAATAGCTTTGTTCGAATACCAATACAAAAAGATTAAATATTAAGACATGAATAAAGATAAAATAGTCAAAATTCCATCCTAATTGATTTTTCTTAAGGGGTGTATAAAATAAAATCGTAACAGATAATATGAAACGGAGGAAGTATTAATTTCGATCCAAAATAAATGATATTTTAATCTTTGACACACCCCTTAGGAAAATCATGAAGTCCTAAAAATATTTTAACTAAATTATTTTGAATTAAAATTTATATATTATTAACTTGACACATCTTAATGTGTAAATAAGGGCAAATTTTAAAATTAAAATTAATTTATTCTTGAATATATAAAAATGACACTTATTTTAAACCAAAATAAAAAGAACAAAACATTTAGAAAAGAGTACGTAATAATAGATGACTTATTATTTTTTTAAATGACAAATATTTAAATTTATTTATTTATTCAAAACGATTAGTATTTGGGACCAGAAAGACTATTATTTATGTACTGAATAGATAAAGGATTCCTCACCCCCCACCCAAAGAATTTTAAAAAAAATAGATTTAAGTGATGGAGCGAGAAATATGATAGTATTTCGTCCGATCTACTTTAATTGATATTTTGGTTATTTTCACATATATTAAGGATTTTACCTTTTAGCATTAATTAACAATAATGTTAAGATTCTAACATTTGCAAAGAAATATCAATCCACATACACATGAAAGTGAGTTCGATACAAAATTGGGAAGGAGCTCTTGAGAAGATTAATTGTTACCCTTAGGAATGCTAGTATTGTACTGTTTTGTAATATCCTTAACTAGATTGTTGTGATTGGAATTATCGGATAGGTAGCTTAAGAAGGAATACTTAGGCTAGAGTTTGTAGGTGAAGGTGTATAGATGGTCAGCATCTACTGGATTGTAATATAATTTTTTTCCTGGAATGAATACCAATGATGTTTTGAAAAAATAAAATAAAATTAATCATATTAAATTTAGTCTGTCTATTAAAAATATAACAAATACTTCTATGTTCTTTACTTTAAGGATAACTTTGAAAAAATAAATTAATTTTTTTTTATATCAAATAAATATTATGGAAAAAAAAAAGAGCCAAAAAATTCAATTAAAGTGAGACGTAGGGAGCAGTGGATAGTACCAAAATATCGAGCTTTCCAAATTTAGTTTTGATGAAGTCCACAAGAGAAGAAATACTAGATGGATCCATAACATCAAGTTGATGAAACAAAATCTGATCATCATCAGTTTTAATGCTTGAGTACTCCTCGTTGAGCTTTTCAACAGCTTCAATTCCTCTCTTTTCATCCCTTGATGTCAATACTACCACTACTCCTTCCTTTGCTAGTTGCCTGCATGTTTCATATCCTATTCCTTTGTTTCCCCCGGTCACCACTGCATACCTGATCGATCATACAACTTAAAACTTATTTTTATTTTAGAGATTTACTTATAATTACCTAATAATCGTACTGATTTCGTATATAAAATTTTAACTATCAATGCGTAAAACTTAATAAAGAAAAGGTATTCCGGTGCACTAAGTTCTCGTAATGCGTGGAGCAGAGGCGGCTGAACTCCAAGGCAGGTAAGGCAAGGGCTTTAGACCCCATAAATTTGAAGGCCCCACTTTTTAGTAGTTTTAGGATTGAAGTATTTAATGTGAACAACTATAATTTTGTTGTGGAAAAGGAAAATAAAAGTTTACTTTTACTGTTATTGCATATTGAGAATATGAACAGTTATTTTTTACCGTTCTTGCCTTTTTTCCATATCTATTCACAAATACAAAGTTAAAACCTTCTTGTCTCCTTCTCTACATTAAATTCTTAAAGGTTTATGATAATTCTTACTCCTTCGTATCAAAAGAACTACAAGACTCTTGTGATCCTTGTTTGTGGGATAAAATACAAAGTTAGTAAGTACAAAATTTTCTTCAATGATAAATTTTTTCTTTCTTTCCAAGCATTTTTTTTTCTACATATTGTACTTGGGATTGATTTTCTACAAGAATGATTTTACAGGTTTCAACTGATTAAAAAGTTATTTGGGATCAATTTATCAATTGAATCAGGCTCTAATCTAACCTTTGGCTATTTTTTTAATATAAAATCTGTCTTTTTTATTTCTACTTTATAGAAATGCTTTAATTTTTTGTTATTTACTAAAGTTTAAATATGTCTACTAGAAAATATAGATCCGGTTATGCAAAACTTTAGAAAAAGAGAAGAATTGAAACTTTAAATTAACTTTATGATTTCGCTAAAAAAATAGACATTAAATAAACTACATATAATTTTTTAAAGGAAGTAAGGTCTCTTGTACCAGTTTGGCTTTCCCGAACTGTGTTGAGCCGCCTCTGGCGTGAAGTTCGGAGAACGGCCGGACCACAAGGTCTATTGTACACAGTCTTATCCTGTATTTCAGCTAGAGACTGTTTTCACGGCTCGAACCCGTGACCTTCTGGTCACATGACAGCAACTTTATGAATTACGTCAAGGCTCTCTTCCGTGCGTAAAACTTAATATCTACCAAAAATTAGACGTACAAGATTTTTGAATACCTTGTGTTCTCGTGGCTGGTGATTTTTTCTGCCATTTTTGAACTGAGTTTCAACGATAAGTAGCTCTCTCCAGATTCAAGGACTCTTGCTCTATTCAGTTTCTTGGGTCTAAGCAGGCTTATGTATCAGTGTATTGCGTTTGCTAAAAATAGTCTAAGGTGGTCATTGAAATCTAGGAAGACGGGATTATATAATACGGTAATGGAGAAAATTAACGAGGCTATAATTAATTTTATTTTTTTATTATATTCTAGTCTTATCCCTCGTTTTTAGTACCGGTTGAACCGATGTGGACAAAGAACTGAAGAAAGCACGTTTTTCTCTTTTGGTTGGAAGAAGCAAATTGCTAAACGAGTACTACGCTTTTCTGGACCATTAATTCAACTTGCTTAGCTACGAATTTCAAAATGTTATTCTGCGTTTCCGCTTGTTTTTTCGTTTTTAGTGTTTTATAAATATTAAATACTTATTTCTCTTGTATATATTTCAACCAGTACGACAATTTAGGATGTCACTGAATTATAATGCACCGATCCTCTACATTTGGTCAGCAAGAGAAATAAAAGCAAGTCCAGTACACTAAGTTTTCGTTATGCGCGAGATCCGGTCACAAGGATCTATTACACAGAGTCTTATCCTGCATTTCTACGAGAGACTATTTTAATGGCTCGAACCCTTAACCTTCTGATTACTTGGCAACAACTTTACCAGTTACCCCAAGACCATGTCATTATCTTTCTCTTGACATTAAAAATGCATTTGGGGTTTTCCACCTTTGGAAATTTGTTATTTCTTGTTCACATTTTTCATCAATGAAAAGACAAGAAATGATTATAAAACAAAAAAGACTTCCAAGGAAATTGATTGTGATTTGTTTAACAGCTTAGTATACAAAATTTGAAATATAATTTGCTTTCTTTTTGGGTTCTTCAGAAAACTTAACTCATCAAACAACTGAAAGATAATGTTCAAATATAGATTTGCTCCTGTTCTTTGAATAAAATCAGTAGTTTTCTAGTGCAGTTCCAAGATTTGGAGAAGACAACTCAAGCTCCTATAAAACAACAGAGGAAACTACTAAATGGCAAACTCACAAACTTAAAGGGCAAATCATTCTTTAAGTCTTTTAAAAAAGACATCCCAGTGCACTAAGCTTCAGCTATACGCGGAGTCCGGGGATGGGCCGGACCACAAGGGTCTATCGTTCACAGCCATTCTTTGAGTCTTCAATTCACCCTATATTTTAGATGCTATATATAACTGCCTATATATATGAAATGGCATTTCATACAACATACATTACTTAAATTAATGCATGTCACTGAATATTATTACATGCTAGTCTAAAGTGTATATCATTAGCTACACGGATACAATGAACAACATACTTTCATTCGAAAGATGAAACTGCTTTCCGATCAAAGAACAAACCAGAAGGGCCATCAGCCGGTTGCATAGCTAGCCTCACAGGACTCTCTGCACCTTCTTCAATTGACAATAGCCCACGATTGTAATTCATATCTGTTTTCACAAAACCAGGGCAAACGCAATTGATCTGGATAGACGGATGCTTCTTTGCCATGACACTCGTGTAAGCGTTCACGGCTGCTTTAGAGAGTATATAGGCTGACATGAAAGAAGGCCAACCCTTAGCTTGGAGGGAATCTTCTTTATAATCCTTTAGATATTGAACTATCACCTCTTCTATCTTCTCTTCTGTGAGGTTATTATCACTGTCACTTAATACTCCTTTAGCCCATTCATGTTTCAAGTTCTGGAAATGCAATTAGAGAATTTCAGTCACCTACTCATAGGGATTATCCAATTACCAACATCGATTTACTGACACTTAGGAAAGCATGAAAAAGAAGATTGAAACTAACAAGCTGCTTGGAAACAGCCTCTTGCAGAAATGCAAGGTAAGACTACGTACAATAGACCCCTGTGCTTCTGCCCTTCCCTGGGCCCCGCGCATAGCGGGAGCTTAGTGTACTGGAGTGCCCTTTTAAACTATCAAGCTGCTGATAAATATCCTAGCTTAATTAATTACATTACATTAAGTTTCCTGTGTTTGTTAACATATTATGTAGACAAAGATCCCCTTTATCATTTAAATACAAAAGGAAAATTGACAAGAATAAGGCCAGATCATGATTTATATACAATAAAATCAGCCTGCCACTACTACTATTAGGATTTCCTCAGGTTCTATTTTCTTCATTTTTTTGTTGCTAGCAGAGTAAAAGAGTAAGTCTTTAAGTCAAAGGCAGAAGAACATTGTGTAGAAAATCAATAAATTGATGAGAACAAAGTTGTATTTAATGGCAAGATTTCAGTGATCTATGAATTCCAATCTAAAAAGAATAGATGGCATATTCATTAGAGTCTCTAAAAAAGACAATTAAAGGCAGAATTCCGTAGTTCTAAACGTTTTAATCATATTTTTACTTCAGAATTTATCATTCCTACGGGCCAAGAATGTATAAGCCTAAAACCTTAAATCATGCTACACAGAAAAAATGCAGCTACTGATACACAATCAGCATAAGGAGCCAACATGGATGCCAACGAGGATGCCAAGTAGACGAATTCAAAAATAGTTAGAGTTTTAAATGTAATAATGGCGGGAAATGCAGTTAGAAGCAAACTTTGCATTTCCCCACCAACCTTAATTTTCCTCGATTCAATGGTGAAAATTTGAAAACATGGCTCTATAGGATTGAGCAATATTTTTCTGTTGATAAAACTCCACTTAATCAAAGGATGATTCTAGTAGCTATGAATTTGGATGATGAAGCCTTAGAACAGAAAATTGTCCCAAATTCTCTCTTCTATTTCACTGTTTCTTCTCTTTCTCGTAGACTGCTTCAACTTCTTCTTCTTCTCTTCTCAGTTTCTTCTTCTTAATCACTGTTCTATTCTCGATACCTATCAATTTGGTATCAGCTACGTAGATGTATTAAAGTTTCAAAGAATATCTGAAAGATAAGAGTAGAGCTGTAGAGGTACTTCAATAGATTAGACCTTCCATTCCAAGAGGAGAAGAGTTGCCAGGTTAATACCTTTAGCCTTCCCATAGAGGAAGAAACATTCACAATCCTCGGCGAGTTAGATAATTGGAGTAGTGGAATAAATCCTTCAGTCATTCTCTTCACACCATAGTAGTTTGTTTCAAGACATTCCTCTGCTAACTCATATGTTTGAGTCAATATGTTATTCCAATTGATTTGAGATCCTCCTGTCTACAGCAGAGAGAATGACAAATTAAAGAGTACAAAAGATGAAGTCTAAAGCAAAGGGTTTCTTGATTACATGTCGAAAGGTGAATTTTCCAGAAAGAGAGAGTTATGGACTTATGGCTCCTGATTGTGTTGTTTGAAAGTCGAATCTAAAGATTTCAAGACAAAGCAGGACTTGTTCTGGCTTCTTGACTACAGCAGAAACCTCAAGCCATTTTCATGCTTAACTCTATATCGACATCAAGTTGCACATATAATTTCTAATCAAACATCTAGCGTAAAAGAAAGTTCTATTGTACGCGGTCTTATCATGCATTTCTGAAAGAGGCTATTTCCACGGCTCGAACTTGTGACCTCCTCTTCACATGACAACAATTTTACTAGTTATGCACCAACAACAATTATAAATTTATAAATACATGTAAGTTATACTATAAGGTAATTACCGGTTAATCTTTATGAAGCATCAATCCAAAACTTACACAATCAGGCCACAGTTATAAAGTAATTAACAGCTAATCTCTACGATGAACATTAATTGATGACCTAGTAAAGACGGTAACAAACCTATACTACACTTATTGTCAGTGTGCCAGTATATATAACCTGATACTTGTCATGTGAGTAGTAATCAACTTTCTTGTATTAAGACACAATTAATCGATAGTTTAAGCCTAGTTAAATCCCCACTGGACTTTTGTGTAGCTCTTAGGGCATCAGCATCTGCAGTGACTCCACCAATTCCTGCATTGTTCACCTGAAAATACCCACAGCTCTATCACTTACCAAATTATTTTTATCATAAACAACAACAACAACAACCCAGTAGAATACCACAAGTAGGGTCTGGGGAGGGTACTGTGTAAGCAGACCTTATTCCTACACCGGAAGAGCAGAGAGGCTCACAACGATGGAAAAAGACAATGGAGTAGTAACATCAACGGAAGTCAGAAAGATAACACCAACAACGTGATAAGCAGAAAATAGAAAGAAAAGCAATAACAAGAAGCACTAACCATGACACAGTACTACAACACAATGGAAGTAATAAGAACACAACAAGAGCCACTAGCATCCTAAGACAAAACACTATCAAACTGGCCTCCTACAATCTAACCTGCAACCCTAATAAAGTAATATGTGCACAAGAAATTAAAATCAAGAACATAGCTATGATTCTACCAATATATCAAGTCTGCCAAATTGGGTCTTAACGTATTCTGCTAAAGAAGCAATAGTGGAAGGATTCATAACATCAAGCTGCTGAAACACCACATTTTCTTTAGCCAAACCAATTAATCCTTTGAGCTTCTCTACAGCTTCAACCCCTCTCTCCTCATTTCTAGCAGTCAAAACCACTACTCCCTGAGAAGCAAGCTGTCTGCATATGTCGAATCCAATCCCTTTGTTTGCCCCTGTAACTATTGCATACCTGCACCAAAAATTAACTATAGATACAGAGTAAAAACAAATAAAATAATTGTAATTGCAAATGCTAAAAGAAGAAATTCAGTACTTTGTGGCTCCGCCTCTGATTTCTTCTGCCATTTAGGCCTAAACCCACCCACCCGTAATACACTCGCCAATGATGTGGTAAATTGGGCAATTACCTGATGACATTTGGTATTAGGATCCAAAATAATAATAAACAAAATAGATTATGAGGAAAAAAACAAAAATTACTTTTAAAAGAAAAATAATAACCCCACCCCACACAGCGAGACCCTCCCTCCCCTATACTTCTGCTAATCTCATAAGTTGGCATTTCTAACAATAATGTTCCTTTTTTTTTCTTAATATATATTTTGGTTTATAAATTTAATTCATTTGTAATTTTAGGTATGATGTTTTTAGTTTTTTCTTTATTTTTTGTGGAAGAAAAGAGTAAGAGGGATATAAAAGAGAGTGGTGGCAGTGTTGGGTTTTCATTTTTTCCGGCGAGCAAGATGATAATGGTTGTTAGAATTAACGAAAAAAGAGGAGGTAATGGTGGTGGTTTTCAGATCTGAAAAAGATGAAGAAAGTGATGATTGGAGTGGTGGTAGCGTCGGCAGGTAATGGTGGTAGGAGGTGATGGAGCTGGTTCGAAAAATGAGGAAGAAGCGGCATGGTGAAATAAAACGATGGTAATGGTGGAGGAGGTGAGGTGGCTGAAGAAAGAAGAGAAAGGTGTATTATGGTGGTGGCGGCGACGATGACGACGCCAATGGTGGT
>MU760900.1:22545-34917 GCA_026770625.1 Nicotiana glauca
GGTACTAGAGTGTACCGTCATATGCATTGCATTGCACTCATGCATTTGTTCTTATTTTGTAATGTTGTCATGACATTCAGCACTCATATCATTGGCATCCATGCTATTTCTTGCACTGTTTACCAAATACCCTGGTATTATTTATTAATGGAGTGCTGTGCCCGAGAGGCTTATATTGTACTTTGTGAGTTGGGAGTGAGCTTGCGGGGCTGATACTGTACTGAGAGGTTGATACTGAGCCCGAGGGGCAGATTCCTGATTATTTCTTACTTGTTGAAATTATTTTTGCAACTGTTGAAAAGGCATATTTTTAAAAGAGGTTTTAACTGATCCCAGATGTTTTCCAAGGTATTTCACAGTTTTACTATTCTTTTCAAAAAGGGTTACACTGTACTATATAGCATGTTAATTTGCTTTACGTGGTTTATTGCTGCTCAGTTATTATTTACTCTTATTACCACTGAGTTGGAAGTACTCACTTTACTCCCTGCACCTCGTGTGCAGATGCAGGTATTTGTTACCCGGTAGCGGGTTTGAGCTGATTGGAGATTTGCTACTATAGCTGAGCCAGGTGACCGCCAGCGTCCGCGGCACCGGATTTTTTTTTACCCTTTTTACTTTATAAATTCCGTATTGTACACTACTGGTCTTGTAAAGGTATTTGGACTCCAGATACTCATGACTTGTGACACCCCGGTCGGGTTGTATTAGGATGAAATTAATAGTTTCAATGCCAATGAGTTATATTTTCTATTCATTTATGTTTGATAGCTGTTAAAGAGATGATTTGGGGTTGTTGGCTGGCCTTGTCTTCACGAGAGGCGCCATCACGACCGGGTATGGAATTTGGGTCGTGACAGTATCTCGACTATTCATAACGAGTTATGTAATATTTTAAAACCATTCTGGGTTAATTTGATTTTTTCAAATTATATTCACCTAATAATTTTATATATTTTAAATAGTTGAAATCTGTTTTAAGATTAAAAAATGAATTTATGGGGGGCATTTGCATTTATACCTGCTTTTTGGGTCACGTTTTAACTTGTGCCCGCTTTGCAAAAATAATTGCAAGCGTACCCACTTTTTCGCCTAACTTCAGCATACGGGGCTGAAGTAGCAAAAGCAATCACGCAAAACTTCAGCATTCTAATAACTGGCGAACTTCAGCTCTAGAGCTCAAGTTTTTGTTTTTGTAACTGGCGAATTTCAGCTCTAGAGCTGAAGTTTTGTTTTGTAACTGGCGAACTTCAGCTCTAGAGCTGAAGTTTTTATTTTTGCAACTGGCAAAGTTTTGTTTTGTAACTGGCGAACTTCAGCTATAGAGCTGAAGTTATTTTTTTGTAACTGGCGAACTTCAGCTCCGATCACTAGCCCTATCACGATCCCCATTCTAAATCCGAAGAATCCCAATATTGTGCTTATGAATCCCATCTCAAAATCTTATGCAAGGAAATTGTATGGGTCCAAATTTGATCGACTACGACCTGCGACGAAGTACGACAAACGACCGGGTATCCTCAAATCGTCATTTATAAGGGAACAACCTTAAGGCAAAAAAAGAAACGGTGCGACCCATGTAATAGTGTAAGCCCATTAGGGGGCATTAGGAATATTCCGTCGAATATTCCTTGCATTTTGTTTTCTTACAATTTAGAAGAGTTTCTCTCTAGTATAAAAGGGGGATAGTAACCTTGTAATAAGAGATAAGAAAAACTTTGGGAAAATCACTATTTGAGAACGGAAAGAAACTTATTAACGATCTTCTCTTTATCTATTACTTCTTCTAGAGATTATTATATTCAACTAAGATTTACCCCTTCATCTTTGATTGATTTGTTCAAAAAAGGTTTTAATATCTTTTGAGTCAAACAATTTGGCGCAATCTGTGGGGATTTCTATAGGTGAAATCATAGTTTCCATATAGATTCTTGAAAACAATAATCGTTTTTTCTTCAACTTCATAACAACCAGCGATGGCGGGAAAGGGAGAAGCGAGACGAAAGGCAGTAGTGGATGTCACTAACAACCTCCTGAATTCTCTCAACGAAGCCAGTGGATAAAACAACAAGAATGCAACAACAGGTGTTACACCGGAGGGGGAGATCTCACCTCCTCCTCACGGGGATCTGACGATCTTGTGCGAAAGGGGAACCTCAACCTCCATAGCAGGAGAAGCGCCACCAGTAGTCAAAAGGCTACTGGAAGAATGGTTAATGAGTGCCTTGAGTAACATGCTCGAGAAGCCCGTCCAGGGAGGCATCGAAAATGCGCCACCCACAGAAATCACAGCTACTGCCGATGAGCCAAATGCTACACGAACAGGTAATACCCGCATTGTTACTGATGCAAGTGATGACGCACTTGTGGCCATCTTAAGGAAAATAGAAGAAGTGGAAAATAAGAACAAAGCACTCCGCGACCAGATGAAGGAACATCAGGAAAGGGTCGATAAAATACCAGGCGCTCCGAAGTTGTTACCAAAATGCGATATGGGCCGATTCGTCGAACAGTCGTACATCGAAGAGATCAATTATCACGTTTCAACCGAGAAAGGCATCAACCCTATATCCGGGCGTCCAATCCTCCACCCTCCCCTCGACATGCGGACGCGACGCCTCGACATATCGTATCCTCCGAAACAAAAAAGGTATGCCTCCATTACTATCTGTTCATAATTTTTGTGTTCCCCCTCAGAAATAGTGTATGCACTGGAGAAGCTCAGCACGAAGGTGAAGTGGCCGCAAAATATGATGTCGGAGCCAAACACAAAGAGGTCAAATGCCTTGTGTGAGTTCCACCAGGAAAGGGGACATAAGACCGAGGACTGCATAGGTCTGCTGTAGGAAGTACTAAGGATGTTAAATCAAGGATACCTGAAAGAACTGCTGAGTGACAGAGGACGAGCCAACTTCGCTCGAGGGTGCAATCAACCCCAAGGGCCTCCAAAGCCACCATTACCAGCTCGTACCATACAAATGATCATTGGTGGCAGCGATAACACGGTAATCAACCATGTGAAGTTCACCACCACACATAAGCTCAAACAGCCAGTCGCCCATGAATGGTACGACGACCTCGAACATAGTATCATCTTCGATAAGTCAGATACCGACGGTTTGTCTTTCCCTCACTATGATGCTTTAGTTATAACTTTACGCATCGCCGATACCGATATAAAAAATAATGGTGGATGACAGAAGCGGCACGTGTATTATTCACCCACGAGTTCTCATGCAAATGAGGATCGAGGATAAAATAATTCTGCATTACATAACACTAACGGGCTTTAATAATGCAGTAGAGCGGACATATGGGGAAATAGTGCTACCTGTCCTGGCAGGAGGGGTTACCCTGGGAACAACATTCCACGTCATGAACTAGGAAACGGCCTACAACACCATTATAGGACGACTATGGATACACTCCATGCGAGCCATTCCTTCAAGCTTCTATCAAGTAATCAAGTTTCCTACCTCATGGGGGAAATTCAACATCTGAGGCGAGCCACGTACCGCCCAAGAATGCTACCAGATCACCCAAGATTACACACACACCAACTAACTAAAAGGGGCAAGTGCGGAAGCATAGCAATCAGCCATATCAGGAACCAAACCTGACGCGCAAGTAGAGGCTATCAAAGACCCGAACATCGTAGAAGCTTGCAAGGCAACCATAGAAAATTTCGATCCCGTCCAATTGGATGACACCGACAGCACAAAAAAGGCTTATGTTGGACACAACCTCTCAGAGCCAGGTAAGTATCATGAGTTTTTGACTAACAACGCCGATTTGTTTGCTTTTTCCCACTCAGATATGCCCGGAATCCCAAGGTATATCGCCACGCAATGGCTGAATATCGATCCACTTTATCCGTCGGTACATCAAATGAGGAGTAAATTCAATGTCGCGATCAATGAGGCGGTCAGTAAGGAGGTTGACAAGTTACTCGCCAACGGTTCCATCAGAGAGTCGAAATACCCCCAGTGGGTCTCCAATGTGGTCATGGTAAAAAAGAAGAAGGGAAATGGCGAATGTGTGTTGACTTCACTGATCTAAACAAAGCATGCCCAAAGGACTCTTTCCCACTACCTCACATTAACCAACTTATCGATGCAATAGCAGGGCACGATCTACTGAGCTTCCTGGACGCCTACTCTGGTTATAACCAAATTCTAATGGTTGAAGAAGATCAAGAAAAGAGCACTTTCATCACCCATCGAGGAACGTACTGATATAAGGTGATGCCATTTGGGCTTAAAAATGCAAGGGCCACATACCAAAGGTTAGTCACCAAAATGTTCAAAGAACAACTCGGTAAGACATTGGAGGTTTACATGGATGACATGCTAGTGAAGTCGACAAATAAAGAGGAACACATTGTTCACTTAAAGAAACACTTCGAGATATTAAGGCAATACAGGATGAAATTAAATCCCTAAAAGTGCGCCTTCAGCATAACTTCAGAAAAGTTCCTCGGTTTTTAGTGTCAAAAAGGGGAATCGAGGTCAACCCGGACCAAATCAAGGCCATCGATGCAATACTAGAGATACTGACCAGGCGAAAAGCATGTGCAAAAATTGACAGGGCGAATAGCTACTCTTTCAAGGTTCATTTCAGGATCCTTGGATGGATGCCACAAATTCTTCAATGTGCTAAAGAAAGACCACGGGCTGCAATGGAACGAAGAATGCGCCGACGCCCTGAGAAAATTGAAAACGTATCTATCCTCGCCGCCACTACTCATCCTAGGTGAATGTCTACTTGTATATCTAGCAGTTTCCGAAGTTGCGATAAGCGCAGTCTTGATCCTGAGAATAAAAGTACGCAATCTCTGATTTAATATATCAGCAAAACTCTAATCGATGCCGGAACAAGGTACCCTCACCTTGAAAAACTAGCTCTGGCCTTGGTCGTAGCTTCACGGAAGCTTAGACCGTATTTTCAATGTCATCTCATAAAGGTGGTGACCACCTTCCCCCTACGAGGTATCCTACACAAACCCGAACTATCGGATAGGCTAGCCAAGTGGGCTATAGAACTAAGTGAGCACGATATAAAGTACCAACCACGAACTGCCACTAAGTCGCAAGTGCTCGCCGACTTCGTCGCTGACTTCAGCACCGAAGTATTGCCCGAGGTAGAACAGGAAGCACTCTATGCTTCCACACATACCGACCTCTAGGTCCTCTACACCGGTGGTGCCTCTAATGCCTCGTGATCGGGACTGGGACTCGTCCTCGAGGTCCCTACAAGTGAAGTAATTCGCCAGTCTATAAGATGCCCCGAGATGACTAACAACGAGGCCGAGTATCAAGCTGTGATTGCAGGTTTAAAATTAGCCCTCAAATATGACTCTCGACGACTCGTCCTCCACTGCGACTCTTAACTCGTGGTGAACCAAGTCACTGGAACTTTCCAAATCAAAGAGCATAGACTACAAAGATATCAGTTTGAAATCCACACACTACTGCCAGAATTCGACGAATGCCGCTTCGACCAAGTACCCATGGCACAGAATATCAAAGCAGATGGCCTCGCTAAACCAATTGCGGCCAGCAAGAATATCAACAAGGAGAACGTGGTCACCCTCCTTCATTACGCAATAGACCATGTCGAGGTACACTCTATAAACTTAACTTGGGACTGGCGTAACCGCTTCGTAGCCTATTTGTAGAATGGAACGCTCCTGCAAGATAAAAAAGAAGCCAAAAAATTTGGGTGCAGGCAGCCCGATACCGCCTACTAAACAATGATCTCTACAAAGGAACATTCAGCGGCTCCCTAGCCAAATGTCTTGGGCCACATCAAACAAGGCGGGTACTGGAAGAAGTACACGAAGGGACTGCGATGCCCACACGGGAAACCGCACCCTCATCTGATGCCTCATCCGTGCCGAGTACTACTGGCCCACCATGAAAAAAGAAGCCGCCAACTATGTCAGTAGATGTGAACAATGTCAAAAATACGCCCTTATGATACATCAAGCAGGGGAACTCCTTCATTCCGTCACTTCACGATGGCCATTCATAAAGAGGGGAATGAACATAATCGGCCCCCGCCAAGCAGGACGAGGTAAGGATGCTTCCTTTTGGTTCTAACTGATTATTTTTCTAAATGGGTCGAAGCAGGTGCCTACACTCAGATACGTGAGCAGGAGGTCATCGCATTCATATGGAAAAAAATCATATGCCGTTTTGGCATCCCCAAAGAAATCAGCTGCGACAACAGACCTCATTTCATCGGAAAGAGAAAGACTGAGTTTTTCAAAAAATGTCACATCAAACGAATACTCTCCACGTTGTATCACACCGCTGCCAATGGTCAAGTTGAATCCTCCAATAAAGTAATACTGAATATATTGAAAAAGAAGCTTGAGGATGCTAAAGGGCTATGGCCTAAACTGCTACCGGAAGTGTTATGGGCATACCGCACTACTCCAAAAATAAGCACAGGAGAAATGCCATAGTCACTGGTCTACGAGACTGACGCAGTTATACCCGTTGAGGTAGGGGAACCCAGTTTGAGGTACTCCAACGAGAGCGGACCAAGCAATGACGAAAGTAGGCTATAAGATCTGGATGAAGTCGAGAAAGGAGAGACATGACCCATATAAGAATGGTAGCTCAGAAGCAGCAAGTAGAAAGATACTACAACAAGAGAGCCAAGGTGCGACCGTTCAAAGTAGGAGACTACGTCCTCTAGGCTAAAACACAAGCATCAAAAGACCCTAAAAAGGGAAAATTGGGGACAAACTGGGATGGACCATACAAAATCATAGCTGCAGAAAACAAAGAAGCATTTCAGTTAGAAACAATGGAGGGAAAGACACTCCAAAATAAGTGGAACGTCACCCACCTCAAGTACTTCCACTTCTAAAAGAAGGCGTAACCTAAGTCGTATTCTTTTTCCCTCACCCAGGTTTTATCCCAATCGGGTTTTTCCGGGGAGGTTTTTGACGAGGTGGCAAGGGAGACACCTCAAGGGTCTACGAGTCATTCATTACCTCGACCCGTCGATGTAATGTCCGGGGCAAAGTAATGAAGGGACTACATATAGATAATCAGACTCCATTGCATGTACAGAATCAAATCTCCATTGTATGTACAGAATCAAATCTCCATTGTATGTACATAATCAAATCTCCAGTATATGTACAAAATCAAATCTCCATTGTATGTGCAGAACCAAATCTCCATCGTATGTGCAGAATTAAATCTCCATTGTATGTGCAGAACCTAATCTCTATTAGTCAACATGTGACGTCTTCCTACGGGAACGCGATCGGATCTCCAAAAAATGGCCAAGGCCATCGATGACAAAATGAGTTCGACCTCGTTCGAACTACGACGTGATCTTACTTTGACGACAGTTCAAAGCAAAATCCCAATGGCCAAGGCCATCGATGACAAAATGAATCCGACCTCATTCGAACTATGACGAGGATCTTACTTCGAAGACATTTCGAAGCAACATCCCCATGGCCAAGGCCATTCGACAAAAAACGAGTTCAACCTCGTCCGAATTACGACGGGATCTTACTTCGATGACAGCTCGAAGCAACATCCCAATGGCCTAAGCCATCGACAAATAACCCCAGTATCATAAACATTGCAAAGAAGAACAAATCGACAAAATATATTTTTACATTGCATCAAAATATTATTTACAATATTCGTAAACGGGCTCAAGTATGCCCTCTACAACAATACCAAAATAAACGCAAAACAAGCGAAGACTATACATCATCCTCGGTAGGATAAACGTCTTCGTACCACGAGTCCGAGGCTAAATGATTCGCGTCATCAGAGTTGGTGTCGCCCCCGTCAGGTGTATGGGGTCGTACCCGCAAGCCTCACGAGCCGCACGAGCTGCGGTATGCACGGCCTGAAGCTCTGCTTCAGTCACCCTTCACTCATCGTGAAAAGCCCTGTACACATATAGCCGAGCCTCAGCATGAACCCACAGCTCATATAAACGACGAGGCATGGCCGGATCGGCTGAGTCACGAAATGTAGAAGGCTGGGAACGTTGGGTTGAATCCTCTGCCCTCAACGAGGCTACCTGGCCATTCAGTGCAGATAGCTCCGCCTCTAATGCTTTAACACACCCTTCGAGCCCCGTAAATTTAAGGTTAGCAGCCTCCCTCTCCCCAACCAACTCCGACCTAGAAATACGTAGGGCGTCTTCCAAAGACGCCGACTCAGAAATAGCCACCGCCAGCTTATCAGCACTAACGTCCAGCTCACCCCTAAGCCTTTCAATCTCCACTGCCTTAGCACTCAACTCAACGGTCAGGTCAGCCACATTCGCCTACAAATCGGCATTCTCAGCCATCATCCCCTTGCTCAACTTGAGCTCATCCTCCTTCGCCTTAAGAGAGGCCTCCAGCTCACTACTGCGGGCAACAACCCTCACGAGCTCCTCATCCCTCTCCCTCAGCTCTTCAACCTTGCACTCCAATTGGTCATCCCACTGCTTAAGCCCCTCAAACACCTGGAACTCGGGGTCCTAATGATAGATGTCGGTCGTCACCTGATGCTTAGCACGATACTATTGATATTTGGATGACATCTTCTCATAAAGGCCCATCCTCCTCCTCTCTCGGCGCTCTCTCTCAACCTCCATGATGAGGGTCTGGCAAAAAAAAAGAGAGAGGAGGGGAGAAGTTAGAAACAAAATGAAAAATGATGATCACCGCATAAATCCAGCGACGAAAAGGGAAGAAAAGGCACCTACTTGCAGGGCCATATCGGCAACCTTCTGAGACAACTCCACGTCGCTCATCGCCCCACGCATCTCGCTTTCAAGAACAACACATAGAGGAGCCAGAGCAGAGGCAACTTGCTCGCTATTCAGCAGCAAGTTGTAGTCCCCCGGGACGACTAAATGACGGTCAGATCCGTCCATTCTAACCTCCACATGGGTATGGCGACCCAAGAACTCATTGACATGCTCGGGTTCGATATCCGAACCTGAGCCATCACCCTAGACATGATGCCCTCCAACATTGGATGATGCACCACCCTCAACAGAGCGCACCGAGCCGACTCCTGGATAAACTCTTTCCACTCGGGGAGACCTCCCTAATAAAATGGCATCGGCCATAAAAGAAGGCACAGGGGCCTTCTGCGACGCTCTGCTCCTATCGACATCCGTGGCCATGCCCTTTTTGAGCTTCAGCCTACATCTTTTTCTCTACAATGGCTCATCCTCGTTAGATGATTCATCCAAAGGGTATGAAGCCGGCATCGAAGAAGCCTCCTCCATCACGGCCATGACTTGTGATGGGCCTTCCAATTGGATAGGTTGAGGGCGACCTTCTCGAACAGACTCGCTCAAAACAAACTGCGTATCTACAGTAGCGACGGCTTGACGAAAGGCAGGGACTGGTGCCCTTCGTCTAGAAGCTCCTCGACCTGTCATAACAAAGGGTCGTACCATTAAATAAGGTCGCATTACCAATGAATTAGAAAGGGAAACATTTACCTGAGGGGACTCTAGGGCCGTATCACTTCACGAAGGCGGGCCAATCTCGAGTCTTTGCTACATGAGGCAATAGACGGGCCACCCAATCCCTAATACCCGCAATGGGACGAGGCGGACGTCCCATAGCTACAAACAGAAAGTATGAAAACTTCATGATAAATACAAAAGGAGGAAGAATGAAACGAGTGGCGACACTTACGAGCTCCATTCCATCGTTCTCGAAACCTGGCGGCATCAAAAATGACATGCTCAGTTTTGACAAAGAAATATTTGTGCCAAAACTTACGACTTGCCCGGTCATCAGTCCCGACCACCATCCCCTTCGTACCACGGAGCCTCAAGTACACCATGGTACCTCTAAGAAAGTCGGACGTGAACAAATGCAAAAGATGGTGCACGAAAACATCACACTCTGCCAATTCTGCATACTTGGTCAGTAGCAGAAGTACCTTGAGCGTATACGGTGAAAGCTGCGCCGGACAAACTTGGTAAAATCTACAAAATTCTTCCGCCAAAGGGAAAAGAGGAAAAGTATAACCGATCATGAAAGGGTACTCATAGAAGGCTTAGTACCCGGGTCTATGAACATCTACGTAGTCTCCCCCGCCGGTACCATCTCTACGTGAGCAGGGATAAGGTACTTCACACGAAGATCATCGATATGAATCTGCTCCATCTCAGAATATACAGGGGCCGAAGTAGGGGAGGATCTTTAAGGAAGTCGCTTCGAGACATTGGATGCCTCGGCAGCAGCTCCTCCACCATAGGAAAGCTGTCGCCCTCCTCTACCACCGTTTCATCACTGCCAGGAGAAGGCGTCGTAGATAATAGGATGGCCTCAGTAACTTCCTCATGAGAACAACGAGACTTTGGCATGATATCGTTCGAAGGGATATCAACACAGAATGAAGAAGGAAGAAGAAGCTTCAAACGAAGAACGTAAGAAAGAATAGAGGGATATAAGAGCGAATGGGAAGGGGTGAAAGAAGTTATCAAGAGTGAAATGGCTAACGTTTTTCGGAAAAATAAACCATTCACCTATTTATAAGGTTGGGTGGCGCCAAAATCGAGGCGACAGGTCACGAAGCAGCGCAAGAATCGAAGCATCAAGCCGTCAGTACCTTCCTCATAAACCTGCATAATGATGACGTACGTAAAGCTGACATCATTTCCCGGTAAAGTATATCACTCGATATTTTTCCAAACACATTGTTTCGTTGGCCACAGCGTAACGTTTCAACGAATCAAATTTCTCCATAAGAAAGCATGAAGTCCACTCATCGAGGATGCATCCGGTCGCAACCCAGACAAGCGGAGGGACTAACTGTATGAGTCCAAATTTGACCGACCACGACCTGCAACGAAGTACGACGAACGACAGGGTATCCTCAAGTCGACGTTTCAAAGGGAACGACCTTAAGGCAAAGGAACAAACTGTGCGACCCGTGTAATAGTATAAGCCCATTAGGGGACATTAGGAATATTCCGTCGAATATTCCTTGCATTTTGTTTTCTTACAATTTAGAAGAGTTTCTCTCTAGTATAAAAGGGGGATAGTAACCTTGTAATAGGGTAAAAGAAAAACTTTGGGAAAATCACTATTTGAGAACGGAAAGAAACTTATTAACGATCATCTCTTTATCTATTACTTCTTCTAGAGATTATTATATTCAGCTAAAATTTCTTTATCTATTACTTCTTCTAGAGATTATTATATTCAGCTAAGATTTACCCCTTCATCTTTGATTGATTTGTTCAAAAAAAATTTTAATATCTTTTGAGTCAAACAGAAACAGAACAGTCGTTTTTGTTTTACTTCTTCAGACATATTTTTACTTCTTCAGACATCCCCAATCTTTGTCAAGGCGTAAAAGAATGAGATCTAAGTTCTCAAGTGCCTCCCTCTGTTCAATGTTATTCCTGAAATCATTGCACGATGAATTACACAGTAAACTTGCAAAGATCAAAAGACCACAACCAAACATCATAAAATCTTTGCGGTTCGTGGCATGAATATTTGGTAGCTACAACTTTTATTTTTTAAACCGCACAATATTAAGTAGCCTATCGTATTGAGGGCGGATATAACTTTGAGGAGGAGAAGGAGGAGGAGAAAGGGGGCTAAAGTTGTTTAAAAAGTGGGTACAAGTTAAAAATTTAAAAAAAAAAATAGGTATAGGTTAAATGGGGCGACCAAATAAAGCACCCCGTGCAATTTTTACGAATTTATGCATGTTTTTTTAAACTTTCATTATCCGGAGATTTCAACTTTTTTTACTATTGAGTAGAACGTTAATAATTTTATACTTTTGAATAATTCAAATCTATTTTGAAATGGAAAAATAGGTTGATCCACTAGGGACCTTTATTTTTAGTGCTTGCGGCATATTGCTTTAGTGACATTGGGCTTAATCCAGCTTTGATTAGTAGGAGAAATGAAGAATAGCCGAATTAGAAGCTGAAAATTAATTAGAAGGCTTAAAAGATAGTTTGATAATATATATATTTTTTAATTTTATTTTTGGTTTGAAAGAACAATCTTTCAGCTTCTGCTTCTTGAAAGAAAAGAATAAAAACTGTGTAACTAAAATTTATTCAGCTTCAAATTAAACACATGTTTTAGATTATAAACCAAGCATTCACCAAAAAAAAGCAAATATACGAAATAAGTAAGAAAATTTTAATTCCTATATTACTATCCTTGTATTAGTTTATCAACAAATCAAATGACCCCTTATCAGAAGCGGACTTATGTGTTATGTTAAGGGGTCATCAGACCCCGTAAACATTGGCAGAAATTTTATATATAGATATATATATATATATATATATATATATATATATATATATATATATATATATATATATATATATATATATATA